>CM068824.1:130174079-130477135 GCA_028554795.2 Sinohyriopsis cumingii
CTTACAGATTTCGTTTCAAACGAGCACTCATGTATGAGCCACTACGTACTCTTGCACTGATAATGACTTGTAACTATTTATTAATTTGTTAATGATTATTACAAAAACATGTGATAGTGAGTACAGTCATATGATATTCTTTGTTTGAATTTTACTCAGGAAAATGGTAAAATAGGTCTTTCTCTTATAAGGTAAACTAGTAGAAAGTTAAGAAAACTAAGTGTATTCTTTAGGTTGTATTTTCTGTACAAAATCTTTAAAAAAGAAAATAATATTTTCAATATCCCTTAATGCAGAGATCAATAACAAACATTCTTTGTGTCAGTCTACAGAAAATATTGGGTACATTGAGCTATCTAGCTAACTAGTATTTTTAGATGGTCCGTTGATATGAAAATAGTTGTGTCTGTTGTCTTAATTAGCACGTAATCATGATGGACGAGAGTAGTTACTCGTTTCGTTTTCTTTTATATGGAACTAAAAAATCAAAGAAACATTAAACCACCTTTCTTTACATTTCAGTCCCTAAAGGTTCACATGTGTTTATCGGTGGAAATGACCAAGAGGAAGAAGGAATCTGGAGATGGGCTGACAGCGAGCTCATCGACATGAAAAGTCCCGTTTGGTATCCTGGAAAGCCAAATGGTGGAGAAAGAGCGAATTGCATGCTTATGTATGGAGGGTCTGATTATTATGTAGTAGATTATCCCTGCTCCGTGATGTTGTATTATATTTGTCAAATTGCATAGAAAAATTGATTTTCATGATGAGGTTGCAACCTATTGCAAAAATGACCTGAACCTGGGTTCGAATCCCCGTAAAGTACTAATTAAAAATTATCTGACCGTTATGATAGTATTATTTGTATTAAATATTAAGTCTTCCTATTATTATCAAGCATTCTTGTATTGAAACCAGGCACAGCACTTTCCGTTCTGTCTGGTGTATATTTATAATTCTCTCTCTCTCTCTCTCTCTCTCTCTCTCTCTCTCTCTCTATATATATATATATATATATATATATATATATATATATATATATATATATATATATATATATACTACACAATATTGCTATTGTCCGTACCACACAAGAATACTAATTTGTTTTCGACTGTACATGTTAATGCAACATGGTTTGAACTCGAAAATCATACATCCATAAAGTAGAAATAAGGTTCCTTGAGAAAAGGTCCTACAACGATTTCTACTCAAACTTCTGGAGGAAAGATTCCAATTTCGTGGCTGCTGAATAAGTGAAAAATTATTATAACTGTATTTGTCAGAATCAATTGCAACATTAGAGAAGAGAAATGCGAAATATTAACGTTTGCTACAAAGAGTGTCCCATAAAATCGATGTAACAAATGTATTTTCTGAAGGTGCTAGAATGGATAAGATAATTACCAGGTTATTTGTGTAATAGAGTCAAATAATGATTGCATATCAGTATACTTGTGTGGTATACTAATTAGTATACCTGTGTTTAAAACAAAGAATAGTATACTTGTGTTTAAGACAAATCAGTAAGCTTGTGTTTTATATTAATTAGTATACTTTTGTTTAAGACAAATTAGCACGTTTGTGTTTAAAACTTATTTGTATGCTTGTGTGGTATAAAAATTAAAATGCTTGAGTGGAAAGCAAATTAGTATTCCTGTGGGGTATAGAAAATAGTAGGATTTTGTGGTATACAAATTAGTATGATTGCGTGATAAACAAAATTCGTATGCTTGTGTGGTATACAAGATGTCATGAATCTTGTTGCTAATCTAAAACTATGTAACATCAATACACCAAACCAATACAAATAATTTATTCATCTAAATTATAAAGCGAAACTTTAAGAGACATTTATAGCATTGTGAATTAAATCGCAAATAATCCTAAATGTCCCATCACATGTTGAAAAATTAAGAATGTTCCGAATAATCTCCAATAGTTTTGAATGTGCTGATGTACCAGTAGTCTGTAATATTTTGGAACGAATTTACAAAAAGTCCTACAATAATGTGTTAATCAAATCAATAAAGCTTTATTTTAATTATTAGCCAAACTTACATAGGATACTATACTAATCAAAAATACAAAGGAATATATCTTATGATTGACAAAATATATACACGAAAGAAACGATATTGTATTTATATAATCATTAGAGTGGAGCTGCAATCGCATTGTCGTTTCCTCCGGTATGTTTAATGTCAGGGTTGTAATCGTGTACCATCAAACTCAATCACATATTTTCGTTTTGCATCTTGCTAACGAAAGTAAGTTGTTTGCGATCACTGAATACAATAACCGGAGAAGGAGTTGAACTAATCTACACTTAAAAATGTTGCAAAACCATTACCAGAGATATTCCTTCTCGACTGTGAAAAAATTTATATGCTGCATGTTTAATATTTTAGAGACAAACACTAGATGATCGACACTATTTTTATCTTTTTTAACTGGTACTCGACCAACCCCTACATCACTTGCATCAGCATACATCTGAAATAATTACTTGAAATTTGGAACTGAAAATAATCTGTTACACTTTTAGGTCGAACATTTGTCGAAAGATCCCTACCACTTATCAGACCAACGAAACATGGATTTCTGACAAAACAAATTTGTCTGAGGCTCAGCATGTATCCAGAAAGAAAAAGGATTGATAAAGGCCGATTTTGGACCACGATTAGCAATAAATGAAAGTGTCTGTAAGAATGTTATTTGCATCATTCATTGTTTTGCCTCAAAAGCAAATACTGTCCAAACCCAGTCATAGATTTATAAATAGATACAGTCAAAGATGTATTTTAGTTATTTCTGGTTTAAATTGAGATCCTTTCCTTTTATAACTCACTTATCCACCTCCATTCCAAAGTGAAGGGTCGTATATACTGACCAATATAATATCTTTAACACTGGAGCCAATCAACAATTTTAAGCATCATTTTCATTCTCATTGACCTCGAATTGGTAACGTTTGACTACATTTATTTCGGAAGCATTTTGGATGTAGACCAGTGATAATCGTAATATCTGGATGAGATTAACTAATTATTAAACAGGCGCATCAAGATTCACTTCATAAAACAACATCAAGAAGCAACCCTTTTTGATTACAATGATCTGAATAAAGGAATGATGGTAAAAAAAATCCTCATGTATTTTTGTTTCATTACTGAGATCATTTTAAGTTGCATTTATTATATATACTCTAATATTTTATGATCAATTATTCATTTTGCACCTACGTTTTTGTAGTAGATATAAGGATATATTTCACGTGTGAAGTAGAAACATTGTATTGTCCACACTGGTGAACCACTTAAAATAACACTTTTCCACTTCAAGAGTGAAATAATTCCTTATGTCTACGTAAAAGCGTTTATTTTCTTTTTATTATATATTTTCAGACATAAACCTTCGATTACATGAATATGTTTCTCTATTATATGTCAATTCAACTAACAGCTGAATTACTACGTCGATAACAAGATGTTCCGAAATTTTGTAATAATCGTAGGACAGCGACTTATTGCTAAGATAGATTATACATATAATGCTTCAGGTTGTGTGTTTTGCCACATTAGTTGATGCTTTTACGCGAAAATGAAGTGACATTTCTTTTTGAAGGCACATTTCTTGATATGGTGAGCATTATGAATGTTGATGATTTGGGGGTACTTAACATAACAGAACGCTCCAACAGGCGTCAGAGTGTAGCATCATTAAACAACCGAATTAACTGATTCTGAATTTACTTATAAGGATTTTGGATAATATGTTTGCTCATTTCTGCACTGAAGATTGTGTATGTTTGCAGGCTTGTAGTCTATTTTGGTAGAATAATTTGCACCATAATTTTAATTATTACTTAATTTTGGTTGCAATCGACACTAATCAATGCCTGATTGATTTTTCTTTCGTGTTCAACATGATTATGATTGTGCTAACATTTATAAGCACTATTGAAACAATTCATATAGTTCATGTGGAAACCTATGTGTAGACACGTTTGTACTTGAAGCTTACTATTTGGGGTTCGCTTTATGCATTATTTATGATACCTTTCCATCGATTATATAAATATATGCTAGAGGGTCAACAGTGTTCACATATTTTAGATCAATTCATTCTGATGAGTGGGAGGGAGACAAGGAAAGGAATAAGACAAAGCAAAATAATCCTAAATATGGAAATAGAGTTCTGAGGAAAATACATATAAAGACAGATATACTTCTTAAATTGAAGTAAAACTAAGTTCCAATCCTCTCTTGACAATATCGAATTCTCAGAAATTTTATAAAATGTGAAAACTAAATTTTGTCTTTAAATGGGTCCCCATCTAATATTTATGGTAGCATCAAAACATTAACTTGTGTTCAAGAGAGAATAGTGTTCTAATTATTTTAACCTAGACTGCATTTCCCATGCTTCTCTCTCTCTCTCTCTCTCTCTCTCTCTCTCTCTCTCTCTCTCTCTCTCTCTCTCTCCAGTGGTTCTCTAATTACAGTAATGGGAAAAATGACTTAAGAGTGGCTGTCAACACGAAATATAAAACAAACAAATGCTTCAACAGTTTTAAAAAAAAAATACTCAAACCAAAGAAAACCAAATCTTCACCAAATTTTACATGAAAATTTTTTAATCATAGAAACGTGACATTTCATCAAATTTTAAATAGAAATATTTGAACAATATAACTGGCACGAAAAGATTTATGAAAATGAATTTGGTCAGGAATACCAGCACATTATGATATGGTGATAAATGATGGTCAGAATGCTCTTAATCATACCTAATTTATTGAAGGGTACTCTCATATGGATCGAGAAATGACATAGAGTTCGAGCCTCCTTGACGGTGGTGTCACTCCTAGTGATGAGGATGTTATTTTACATCGTTGGGGTACGAGAGGCACTGACCTCGAACTTTAAAGAAAAGGCGAACTATTCATGAAGTCCAACATAAAACTATTCCCACACGGCTTTAGGCTTGACTTAACGTAATTCTAGAAACCGGGGAATCATAATTCTATTCCAATAGAGGTCATGATCTCGAGTGATTAAAGTAACATGTCCTGTTTAAGATATCCTGTTGTCATAGGTGAAACATGCGCTTTGCGAGATTAGTGTTTATTGTGGATATTTGCATTCATTTGCAAGAACGGTATATTAGCTTTTGAGCTAAACAGGTGCTGGTTTTATTTAGTCTTGATACCTCTGTATCAAAAAGGTCGTGTTTGCTTCAGATCCCTTACATGAATTTGATCATGGTTGTATTTTAAATGTAATGGAAGAGACAGCAAAATAGCTTTAATTTTGAAGTTTAATTCATAGCGTTGTCTATGCTAGAAAATATTATTTTATCTTATTATCAATTTAAATGATGTAAATTGTTCTGCAAACTAATGCATTATTATCTATGGGATTTCAAAGGAGAGTCGAAATACTTAGATGCAGATGTACGTATGTATTCAATGTATTTGAACTTCTGTTGCATTGTTAAAGCTAGACACATGAAATGGTCTCACGCTTGTCCCATATGTATAACGTGCGTCAACACATTTTAAATCTGCATACCGTCATGTTGGTAGTGCTGGACAGTTCATGGTAATCTTACACACAGATATATATATATATATATATATATATATATATATATATATATATATATATATATATATATATATATATATATACATACATACAACATGACTTTTAAAGTATTGGTATCACGCAATTGTGATATACCATTACTGACAGTATACCAAGTTGTGATCCACCCATGAGGAATTGATATCCATATGTAAGTATTTTTTCAACATTAAGTTATGTTCCAACAGTAGCCTATCGCTTATAAATTCTCTAATTTTTTTATGAATTTTACGTTGTTTAATCATTAGTGTTGTAATAAATAACGATACAATTAGCATCTGCTTCCTCCCTCTTCTCTCTCTCTCTCTCTCTCTCTCTCTCTCTCTCTCTCTCTCTCTCTCTCTCTCATGCATAACGGAGAGAAGAGACCATTTCCACGTACGCGTTACAACAGGCTTGACGACCAGTTCCAGTAGAGAAAATATGTACTGTACTCAGTAAGTGTTATTAATCTTGCCTTACAAATGTCTAATTTCGTCGTCATATAATTTCTCAAAATGAATCTTGGAAATTCTTGGGAATGCACATGTTATTTTTAATAAATAATAAATATTTAGTTTTGAAACAAAAGAAGCAGGCAATGGATTTTCTTCGCTATCAAATAACAAAGGTCAGAAAAGGTTGTTTGATTGGTTGAATGCCTGGATGATGTCATGTCGAAGGAGAAAAAAGAAAACTGAACTTGCATGAAAAAACATTCAAGAACCTGCGACTTCGTAACGGTTAGGTGTACATGTTCCATGCGATTTTGATAGTGTTTACAATACCAGATGTACAATGTTGCAGTAGCATGTCAAAAATTGTTCGGTATATTTATTTTTAAAAAGGAGGAACAAACATACGGTAATCTATATAATGCTTTGTTAGTTTCTTTTTTTTTTCATGTATTATAAAACCTGCTAAAATAGGTCTAAACAGATTATCTAATATTAAAATTCTCTTAATGGTAAGTCACCTAAACCCAACCACCACATTCTCGCTCTATCTCTCTCTCTCTCTCTCTCTCTCTCTCTCTCGTACTGACTGTCAGCATCTTTTACACAGTGTCTCCATCTCTCTCGATTGAGCGATGGATCGACCTTCGTAGAAAGACACCAGCGAAAATACGTTAAAATACGAGCGTGGTGGATTTTCGTCTGTGTCATGCGACGATGTCTCTGGACCCATGAATGAAGGCAAAATTTGGTCACCCGAAGCAACGGAAAGGAGAAAGTTATAAAGTGGTGGTATAAATAATTGTATGGTTAGTAGCAATAATAACTAAATCATAATAAAGAATAATGACTTAAATGAACTGTAAGTACATTAACATGATTGAATTATCCCTTCCTGGTATATCCTTTATCTTAGTTTATAGGTCGTATTTCCAACTCGTTTGAATATGCTCCCAGGAATGTGTAAGACAGCGCGTTCACTGTTCAAGCAGTTAAGTATACTGTGTTTGTAGTGCTCCACATTCTTTATTTAAACCATTTTCTTTTTTGCTTAAATCATAACTGTCTTATATTTATTTAATCAATATGAGTGACAATGAAAGTTCAAAAACTAAAAGAAGCAACCTTTCTCTATGCACAGACGTTGCTATTACTCACATAAGGTTAAGAACTAAATTTTGTAGCGGACACACTGGAGAGGTATGTGCAGAGTTCATACATTCCGTTAAAACACAGTTGTCTTAATAACAACTGCACTGGAAATAAAAGGATGAGTATTTGCATGTGATATAAATACAATATATGTATAGTATATACGCTGTATCTTTGATATACCAATCGTCGTATAAATTTTTAATTTAAATGAACTCGACAAAATGTATACATCTCGTGGTAAATCAGTGATCAGCGTAATTACTTTACATATATATATATATATATATATATATATATATATATATATATATATATATATATATATATATATATATATATATATATATATATATAAAAGTGTTGGTATAAAGTAAATTGATATACCTAGAGCATTGGTATATCAAGTTGTGATTCGCTCATGGCGTAATAGTTACCATATATAAATATTGTAACAATTGCGTACTATCGATTATATAGACCAATGATGAATTTCCACTCATTTTCTGTCTTTTTCAACTTCATATAGAAATCATCGGCTGGAAGAGGAGAATGGCGTACAATGCACATACAATGTTAATATATGTCCGACAGTACTGGACTATTTGCACCAGCGTCAATCAAGAGAAAGGTTTACTAAATTAAGTATTAGCTGTACAAAAGACGAAAGGTGTAATATGAATCGTATACACGAAATAAGATATCAAATTATCGATGGCAGCATTATCGAGTTCTTCTTCCTGTGCATGCATAATTGAAGTAGTTTCGTTGTGTTTAGTTGAATGATGCAGAACAGCAGCAGTTCAAACCAAAATGCACTGTCGAAAGGGAAACCTTTAGAATAATTTGATCTCGATGATTATTGTTCTGATGTGCTTCTTCCACAAACGTTTCACGTTTATGTTCTACGTGGAATTTGCGGTGACTACAGAGTGAGTCACACCAGACAAGATTAAAGATTATCGGTTTAACAGGACAAACAGAGTGGAGTCTACTCATAAGGATATTTGAGCAATAGTTCATATTGAATATTAGCAACTAAAATTAGGGCCGACACTACATCGACGTTTCGTGCATATATATATATATATATATATATATATATATATATATATATATAGAGAGAGAGAGAGAGAGAGAGAGAGAGAGAGAGAGAGAGAGAGAATTATAAATGTACACCATAAATCGCTGGATTTATATAGAAGAATACTTGATAATAGTAGGCAAAATTAATATATTAATACAAATACTACTATCACACAGGTTAGATACTTTTTTATTCGTACTCTACTGAGATTCGAATCCAGGTCCTGCCCAAAAATATCACCCATCGCCTTGTCTGCACACACAATCCCATATTCCCTCACGACTAAGCACACATCATCAATAAATGATGTTACTCAAGCGGTGTTATATGCACTCGTGTGTAGCAGACACACTCGCATGACGACCTAGCATTTAATTATCATGTACCTACACAGTTATTCCCGATTCCTATGAAATAATCAAGGTATATATAATTAATTATAGAGAATTGTAAATGTACACCAGACAGAACGGGAAGTGCTATCCCTGGATTTCTTTAGAAGAATGATTGATAATAGTAGGTAGAATTAATATTTTAATACAAATAATACTATCATACCGGTCAGAGAACTTTTTAATTCGTACTATACGGAGATTCGAACCTATGCCAGCAGATACACGGCATCCATCGCCTTGCCTGCACACACGAGCCCATATTCCCTATATATAATTCGGTTGTCACCATTTGACAGAGTAAGCGAGAAACTACATTAGAATTAGTTGTTTCCCTGCAAGTGACCGCTGACCAACCGTATAGAGTTATCGTTAATTGGACGTTCGTCTTAGAGAGAACTACTACCAGCAAGAGTACGTTTCAATAACCGACTTTGTTATGTTAAGCAAGCATGTCTACATAGTCGTGAAATTTCAGAAATTCACATTTTAAATCACGACAAACAGAAAGTAAACCTGGTTACAGATAACATGAATATATATTTTATGGTTCATTAAATATTCTTACTCTTCATTTCCAGGCAACCAGCTTTGGAAACATCCACATCCGAATTTGTGTTTTATGGTTATACACAAGCAAAGTCATCTTTGGGATGTTATTGTCCATTTTTCCCAATACTAGCTGTGCTAAAGATTTTACTTCTGTAGGACAATGCCAGCGAAATGTAACATAAAACTATTTTCCTGCCGATTCATTACCAGCACATTACTGCCAAATTCTATGAAATACAAGTGTAAAGAAATACATAATTTTAACTGATTGCATGAATGGACAACAACACCAATGATATTTCGAGTAACGATTTGTACGCGTCCCCTGCTTGTACTGTTTTGAACGTCCAATGTAATTCTTGACGTTGAAACATGTTTCCTAAATGTAATGATATAGGAGAACAATATAAGTAAGGCAACAACATATTGTATATGTTATTCAGCAGCCGAGCCAAAGGATTATTATCCAGTTTATAATAGAATTTAGCCTTTTCTTAGCTGCCAGATATAGTATGGATTTAAAACACATATCTGTTTCGGTCTCTTATTTTGATCATAATTTTGTTATAGTTGTCATCATGATAATCAGAAAGAGGATTTTCGTCATCATATCGTTTTTGTGACTGATTTTCATCTTTTGATTTATATTTTAACAAACAAAAATAATTCTTCTTCTATTTTCTTCTCGTCTTCTTCTTATTATTGCACTAAAATAGAGATATATCCCTGGGTACTTTCACTATATTAATTGTATGTATTCAAAACGTCGCGTTTAGAACTATGGGACTAGATGTGAAACATTTTAATAAATTATATTGTTTTCATTATCTGGGGAACGATATCTTATTATTCCCTAAGATGTATTCGATGAATATTTATGAAACACGTATGATATTGAGCTGTATCTAAACTTCAAATAACAGTTTGAGTTTAATTAACTGATTAAGAATGTCCACTGACAAACCTGAAGCCTATTAGATAACAGACAGCATACAGTATCTATGTTCTTTTTCAGAAAACAAAAATAAGGTTCCACTATAGCAGCATTTGTTTAGTTTTATCAGCTGCATTCTAGCCAAAGAAAGATTCATTAGATACAGGTTATACTATAAAGTAAATATGTAACTTCAAAGTAAAGAAGGCACGAGTTGTGTAAACGGCAGTGGAGCAATTTATAGAAGAAAGTTAGTAGGGAACTGTTTAAGAACAAATGAGTAACATTCGGATACAATCTACTACTTCCCATGATTAATACAACGATTAGATTTACATTAGATTTACATGTTTAGAACCTTATTTTTTAATGGTCAGAATAAAGCCAGTATTGTGCTGACGTGCCACTAAACCCTACCTAAGGTACAAACTACTTATTGACAAAATATTTTTTAGCAATGCATCAAAACAAAAACTTTACTAACTGATGCAATTGACTGTTAAAAAAATATTATGCCCAGAATAATTTTTTAATAGAAAGCTTTTGAAATTAGTAGTGGCATTTTAAGTACATCTTCGGTGGATTCTTTTATTCTTCGTAGTTTTTATTGTTTGCCTTAAAAAAATCACTTACTATTTTTACACTGTTAGTTGGCAAATTTTCTTTTTACAAATAATTCCTGACAAACCTATCCTTTGATTCTATAACTGGATACAATATATTGGATACAATATATACATGCATTGAACTTGAGGCAGTGAATTCATATTTCAAAATTAAGATGTTTCCTGAACTTAACATCTGTTACATTATTTGCTTAAAATAAGAAATGATTATATGAAAAACAGCAACTATTTTTAATGTCAGAAAACCCCAAAATATAATGATATCTTAAGCTGTACTTAACTATTTATTATTAAATTTTCACATAAATAAAAATCCTCAACAGGAGAAACGTTTTTTGTTTTTGATACTCCTGGTCATTAGTATTATAAACGTTATCCATGTAACAATCCGCCCAACATTTATAATAACAGTTAGCATATTTATAAAACTTTAAAACAAATGCAAGATGACTTTTGCGGACACATTGGGTTCATGGTTTAAGAGGTGGGGGTAGCCAAGGGAAGAATGTACTTTATAGTTCTCGGTAGTTGTGGTCCTGTCAGACATACTGATAGAAAATTATTTCTGGCTCTCGAATAGCTAGTAGTATATGTTCTTGCTCTGATTCATACAAATTAAATCAATTATTATATCCATTATATCAACGGAGAACAAATTTATCTAATTATTAATAAAGAATATACAATTAAAATCCCGGTCCATGCCCCCTTGCACTTTCCCCAACTTGCATTCTTCTCATAACTTTAATGGTCAGTCATTAAGGTATGGACCTGTTTGTAGATAACGAAGCGTTCAACATCCTTCTGAAGTCATTTAGATGATGAGATACTGCATCGTCAGAAGGATGGTCGATTGCTGTCGTCTGATTGATGAGAGGATGCTGGTAGTGCTACTAGGGACAAACCGCGACATGTTTTCATTCTCGTATATACATACAGTACATTACGCTGAACTGCGGCTACTATGCATAATGGCACCCCCTAAAGCGTACACAATTATATCTTTTAAAAAGTCCTATGCGGCCTAAACAACTAAGAACGATTATCTATTAGGTAGCCTACGTCGAGATATAAATGACAGTCTGGCACCTTTGCCAGCCTGGGGATTCCAAAGCGGGTCTAATGTTTCATTTTTAAATATACCGTTCACTATGATGCCAACACGAACTGGACATTGTTCAATATAGTACGCTATGGTCACGTGTCGGATATTTAAGACACACATCGTTATTTCGGTCACAAAGAAGCAAACAAAGCTTGTCACGGAAGTGGGAAAGCTTTATTGTCCGATATACACACGCACAATGGTCTGACAAAGAATAATGAGTGATCAACTGTTTTTCCGTTATTGAATCAGGTAATCAGAATAGTCATTGCATTAGTTTGATGTTTACTCACATCTGAAGGATATTAATATTTACTCACCTATGAACGAGATGAATATTTACTCACCTATGAATGAGATGAATATTTATTCACCTACTTAGAGGCATGCACTAGTTTTGGACTAAATAACATTTACTAGACTTTGCGTTCTAAGGTCAGTTCATCCGAATTCATTTCTTTTAAAATCTTTATTTTTATGCTGGTTATTTACTGCCCCGATAAACCTAAACAAAATATTATATGACTCTTACCAATTTTATTTTCATTTGTGAAAAAGATGCATTATTTTTAGGAAATGTGTAATCAATTATAATTTTGCGAACCATGCCAAAGGAGTGATGAGAGTCCGTCGGCGGCATTGTTATGTTAGCTTGTCGTCCTGATTGCATACAAGCTGCGATTTGCTTTCCGGCCTATTCAAGATAAAAAATCTCAACTAATGATGACTTTCCTGTGCAATATGCAACCTATGCGGGATACAGAGCGCAAACACTTCTATAATACGTGTTTGCACTGGCAACCCTGTCAGATTTATGTATCGCGGCTTGATTTAGATACCGTTTATAATGTGCCTATATAACCATGTGTCATGCTTCCAGCGTGGCCTTTCATACTGCCTATCCTTGATTATTGGGTAAACAGAAAATAATAATTGGACGAGCTATGCCATTTGCAGTATCTCCCAGGAGTTCCACATTGAAACGAAGTCGGAACTCGCACGCATGATAAGTCAACAAGCCAGGAAAAAGGGACCTTGTGAGGAACAATTGTCAGCACATAATAGCAAAAGCCATCAAATCGATAGTTGTGCTCTTCTGGATTCGACGGCGTGAGCCCAGTTCGCACGTGATACGAAAATAATATACACCCCAATAAATAACTCATCTTTCATGATGATTGGTGGCATTCCAAACCAGATCTATGACTGGGGTAGCCGAGGTATCGTCAGTGTGAACAAGACAACTAATTAATTGCGACGGAGTCTCTCAAAGACACAACAGCACCATTTCTTGAAGCTGGCGTATTATGTCAAAACCGGTTTGCTCTTGACCTAAACATGAGGTCGATAGAAACCATGGGCATCACGGGTCAGGATTATGCATATAAACAAAAGCGAAGGTGTAATGCTGCAGATGGATAAAACGGCGGAAGCGGCAGACGTCAAACAATTATCCAAATGTACTTTTAATTCTGAGTCCAATGTGTTCATATCCAGAGCAAACCGGTCAAACATGACGATAGTAGACTTGAACGAAATGGTTGCCGTCAGGGTAATACACTGGGACTTTATAGTAACCTCAATGACGTTCTGGTAATAGACGTTGATATAGCATGCCGGCAAAATATTGATGCTAGCTTCGTGTAACCTGGGCTTTCGTTACAAGGCAGCTAAATACGAAAACCTAAGGTCTTGAAAATATTTGTGTATCTGAGGAAATAAATTTCAACGCGATCGCACAGGACATATCCCCCGAATAGCTGACATTTGACCATGACGAACTCGACACTGTCATGAATAATGATATGCGATCTAACGCATACAAGGTTCACGTTTTTGTCGCAACAAAACACGTGATCTCCAGTTGGTCTAAACGACGAAGACTGCTGAGGGTGGTCCAGACAAATTTACATGTTAAGGAAAAATAAACACGTAACAGCTGGGTGCCGGGATATTGTACTGCTTCAAACATTCTGGACCATCAGCGTTGCTGTCTAGAATAAAGATTCCACGTCTACTGCAGTATTGATTATTATGTTTCATTTGCTTCGTGCTGATTAAGAAATTTTATATATAAGTGTTAAACCTCTTTTGACCAAAAATATGTATTTTCATTTCCAGCATTTCCTTCTGAAGCTGAAGCTTACTTAAAGGTGTAAAGGTCTCGTAGTCTACCTTAGGTTGGGGTGGCGTGTTCCCAGTATTATCTTTAATTATTACAGAAGACCAACCCTGGCTCGTTTTTGTTTGAAATTGAAGTAGTGATAGAGATGCAAAGCTCCGACCCCCACTCAGCGATGCCGACAGCTAAATTATTGAATAAACAAAAGGTGAAATTCAAATAAACAACAAATGTAATGCCATTCAATTACAGATAGTCCTTCCGCAAATGAGATTCAATATTCAAAACCCTATCACTCGTCTTTCACTCGACCAAGTGACGGCCTATTTCATGGTCTGACTTTTAGTGTGACAGATTTTCCTCCTCTCCTGTGTTTCTGCTCATCTGTAGTATTTCTTGCCTGGTACCTAGTACCCCTTCAGTCCAACAACCACGTCCTTCACCCTTCCACTTCCTCCATTTCCGTTCTTTCCTTTTCTTGTCTCCCAGAGACTCGGGACCAACTGTTCCAGGGTATTTCCCTTCTCTGTCTCATACAGCTCCTCCGGTCCCTTAAAGCGTCCTGTCCGAAGTTCCTTTGTAATTCCCAGAATAACAATGTTTCCCGCCAATTTCGAATGACGTTGGAGTAGCTTATAACTTCCTTATATATGGTTTAGCGACTACTGGCGATTAGTTTCAAGACACTAGATTTAAACTTGCGATTCCAATGGTTGCCACGCCTTGCTCAAATCCGAGTGGATGTCGATTCAGCCATGATCTACATAATTAGCAGACATTGCCCCTCCCCGGCAGTCTGTCAAGGGTGGATTTACGACTCACACTTGATGTTCCTTTGAGCCCAACACCGGCATTTCATGCCACTTACCTATGAATCGCACGCTGCCAAATAAGGCGCCATTAACAAGTTCCTATATCCATGTTATATACAACTGGTTTCCCACCCGTCCTTATGATGTCGGCTTACACTGTCGTAACATAAGCCGGCCGGCCAGCTGTCTACACATCGCTTTGACACTCATTGTTCGCAAGGCTGACACCCGCAACATTTATGAAGCGAATAATTAGCCTCAGGGTCTAGCATATACATGTTGCAATCTGGCTATTGTTCCTTACTTATAACATGACAACCTGGTATCCTTTGGTTCTTATAACTGTACTTTCTTTAATTTCCTGACAACACCAGATACTGATTTGTTGATCAAACCCAAAGAACTATTATCCGGAAATCTCCTATACCACATATCATTGAACGATACTATTCTTTGTGTTTTGGTTGTTGTAGATGCGTTCGCTTCAGACGTATCATAATGTCTGTGAAGCTCAAGAAACACGTCTTTTCATACTCTAACCATCCCTAGATAGGACATTAAAAAGAGGTCCGTAAGTTAGAAGGCGTTGTGAATGTTTGCTGGTTTGACAAAAATTATCATATGTGTAAAATTAAAATCTTTTAAAAGGAGAATGCAATTTCCCAAAAACGTCAATTTGCACTAAAATGACAACTTTTAATATCCCTGTAGCAATGTGTACACATACAGGGTGAATCCGCATGCTATCCTTTTTGAGAATGAAATAAATTGTAGAGGTTATGGGTAGGCTTTGCGTCACTTAACTTGACTGAATGTTTTTAGGTACAAAATAGTAATGTCTCGAAAGAAAATTCGATGTGTGTTATATACACTCGGTGAAAGACAGATGTGTTCTCGTTGTATTCTTTAACAAGCAAATTATTACATTTATACCTGCAAGTATTGCAATATCCGTTCTTTAAAGAGGTTTATTTAGTTAAAACAAGTACATGACTTTTAAGCGTTAAGCGTATTGATGGCGAAAAGTAGTTGAAGTGGAAGATTTACATAAATGTGCTTCAGTGGAGCATGTTGTCTCTAGAGAAAATTATGGTCAGAATAACAAATACAGATTTTATGTGAGGTTGTTATGATCATGTACCAGGAAACAATTTATACTCAATCCTTTGATTTTGATCTCTTCCAATCAAGTCAGTTCAACCTCTGGAATGGCTCTCGACATTGCAAATCAGTATAGACATATTTTCTTATCAATGCATACGGTACATTCTCACTTCCTTATTCTCGATGTATTTATTTGTGTAGCGATACCTTTATCCAAACTTTGCTAAAAGGTGAATAATGGGCCCAAATCACGGTGTCTCCAAGTAGCTTGAATATTAGTAAGAACTAAAAGATTGGATGGATTTATTTTTAAAAAATGCATAAACAACGACATCTACTACTATTATAGCTGCTTCTGCTAATAACAATAATAACAGCAATAATAATAATAATAATAATAATAATAATAATGATAATAATAATAACAATGATAACAATAACAATAATAATACTAACAATAATGATGATAATAATAATGAGAATGGTCCATGGGCTGTGAGTTCCGCTCATCAAAGTTGCTTATGATTGTTGGTGACCTTACTAAAAATATCACTTCAAATGCTAACAGCATTACAATCATATTTTTTGCTTTTCGTTATGGCAGTACTGTTGTTAAAATTGTAATAGTTGTAAGAATGATAATAAGAACAAGCATAAATTAATTTTGAAAGAAGCTTAAACGATGAACCTTTTTACATTATAACCAAATTTGTGATAATTATTCTCATAAATGTTTTATTTTGGAACAGTTACATAACAGTGTTGGTATACAACAATATATAAAATGTAAACAAAACATCTGATTTGATTACATCATTAATAGTGTTTACTAACAAACCAATAATCTATATAACATTTGAAGGCAGCACATTTTCTTATATTAATGGCAGGTTATAAGTCCATTCAAACAAACAAGAAACTTATCAACGAGCTCATTTAAAAGAAAAGACTATGGCCAGCTTCTGCCAGAGGTAGCAAAGGCTATGAATACAATATCTCCCATATAACCAGCAGGTTAACAATAACCGGTCCAACACACAGGCACCTCCTTCTACCAAGACGAACATACTGCGGTTAGAGCGTTGCTGATTCCCATTGGCTGCCAACATTTCTCTACGTAAACCGTGGCAAGTTTCAATCATTTACTTCTGACAAGCCTCCGACATCACATTCTCACAAACAGTCGCTAATCACCCAAACACGACGACGTAAAATAACTATATTCGTCTGCAGACATTTCCCACCGAGTCGTCATATAATATATGCGATATCTCGGGGAAAACAAACATCCATTCAAGCGACATTTGTTGGTCAAATATTTACTTTCACGACAATGCATACACAGTGCACTGAATAACAGCCGTATGCGCACTAAAACTAACGATTTTCTTCGAGCTGATGCAATAATTCTCTAATTAATCACACACCATGAACAACCAGTGCAAAAATATTCCACTCACTCCACCAGGGGCAGAACAAAATCATCCATCTAAAGATCGGTGTTTCATGTCAGATAAGGACATTAAATATTATTTAAATTTATACACTTCTTTTTAAAGGGATCTCCACGGTAAACATTTGATAATGTATGTTACAGATTATTTTTATGTGTCAATTGATATACCTGCAATCGGTATATCCATCAGTATTTTATGCAAAATAAAGCTGTCATTGATAACAGGATATAAATCTGCTTTGGATATATTCTGTTAATAGTGCAGAGTAATTTATACTATCAGATTCTTATCATATTGATGCCATTGTTCATTTTATATACATAATCTATATCGAGCGAAAAATTATATATATATGTTTAGTTGACATCTTTTGCAGATATTAATCCCTGAAAACGAACAGACAAAACATAACTACAAAATGTTTATGGGCTTATGGAAGCTGATCAACAATAATGGTCTCTCTCCCTCCTTCCTTCCCTCTCTCTCCCGCTCTCTCTCTCACTCTCTCTCTCTAAATCTATGTATAAGTGGTAGAATATGAGTAATTTTATTATCTGTGATCCAGATACATATATATATATATATATATATATATATATATATATATATATATGTGTGTGTGTGTGTGTTTGGCTGACATCTTTTGCAGATATTTATCCCTGAAAACGAACAGACTAAACACAAATACAAAATGTTTATGGGCTCATGTAAGCTGATCAAAATTACATCATCTCTCTCCCTCCCTCCTTCTCTCTCTCTCTCTCTCTCTCTCTCTCTCTCTCTCTATCTCTCTCTCTCTCTCTCTCTCTCTCTCTCTCTCTCTCTCTCTCTCTATATATATATATATATATATATATATATATATATATATATATATATATATATCTACCTACCTATCTATATATATATCTATCTATCTATCTATCTATCGATGATTGGTAGGATATGAGTCATTTTATTATATGTGATCCATATTTCATGAAGGGCAAGATGTGTGTATAAAGCTTAGCAAAAGTGGCATTCTCGCAGAGTCAATACTAAGGGTTGTTTCTTTCAAGTCATAAGGTGCTTCATAGAGTGTACAAATTTGTCATAAATTAGCTATTCTCCCATTTAGAAATAAAACTGATTATATAGCTAATTATCTGTTAGAACACATATTCATGTGACATCCTTTTGCGGAAAGATATCAAACGCATTCAGATATCAAATCACTCTGTCCATAAGTATTATCTGTATAAGACAGCCATTTTCTTTATGTATTTATTTAAGTCGAAACTAAATTCATAAATGAGGAAATCATGCTTACTAATTCACACAAACACACACAGACACACATATATAATTATATATATATATATATATATATATATATATATATATATATATATATATATATATATATATATCAGATCTAATATCTGATTAGGTATCTTTACTACGAAAGTTGATTTTAGGGAACTGATACGGTACAGCCGCTTTGATACTTTGCATGATTTGGAAAATGCGACGCTGATACATCAAATACCACTGATGTTCCAAAGGCTTTGTATTTACTGTTATTTGAATTGTAAAGGAAATATTCTACGAAAGACATCGACGATATCATTGGCTGAATGAGTCTGCAAATATATCCCCCTGAAAACGAAAAAACAAAACACAAAAGACAAAATGTTTAGTGCTCATATCATCTTATCATCAACTAGATATTCAATTTGTGTAGTAGTTCATTGGTTAAGTTATGACCCATTTTCATTGCTGTGAGTCATTTTTTCCTGACTTGTAACATGTTTCTGCTTAGCTTAGTACAGGCGGAATTTACTCATATTATTAGCCAAGTGTATTGCTTTCACTGCAACATGTGCTTTGCAGACTTTACACCCTGTCACAAAGAACTGTTTTATCTCATTGATAAAACTATATTTTTCACATGCTCATATATAAATTCACTATATCCTGCAATATTATATGTTCTCCCAACTTTACATTATGTATTTATTTATATACATATTTATTAAATTATGTACATATTTATTTGTTTATTTTTTTATTTTGTGTTTATTTAAATGTAAATTAATTTCATAAAAATCAAGAAATCAAGCCTTCTTTTTTGTTTAAAATGTATATAATCGTATACTTATTCTGATTAGTAAGAAAGTTGTTTTCACTTGTGTGATAAACCTCCCCTATCTTGATCGAATTAATCTTAAAATACATATCTAGTTTATCACAATCCTACAAATTAATATTAAGAACCTATTTATACTTTGCTTAATTTGTAAATGCGATGTTGATAATGTCGGGACTATTCGTCTCCACTTAGATATTAGAGGATTTGTCTTTAACAAAAGTAGCGTCAGATATTACACTTTTCAGCACCTTTTTAGCACATGATCTAAAGCTGGAACAACATTACGCTTACAAGGTGGGTAAACATTAATTCTGAATGTCCGGCGAAACATAGTGTGGTCTAGTTCGATGATACATGTTGTGTAAAATCCAATAAAGCAGACAGATGACCGTTTGATTTAGTTTTAACACACTTCAAAATGAAACTGATGTCGTCTGCTTGCAATTTTTAGAAATTAAATTGATTTAAAGTCTGTTTAATAATAATAATAATAATAATAATAATAATAATAATTACATTAATATAATTATATCACTATGCTGATCATATTTACAAGGAATTTGTAAGTTTAAGTTAAAGAAGTTGCAGGATTATCATATAATTGTATGAATACCTTACTCCATATGCTTATGCATTTAACCCATCTTGTGTTAATGAACTGTTTAACGCAAATCAAATAATCAAACGCTTCCAATAAAATAATTATACACAAGAGCAGACATCTTTTACAGAGAACTCATAAAATATCTGCGATATATCGAAAAATTATAAATTCAAGAAATGACTAGTTGTCACAAATTTACTTGACATATTTACTTCCACGTGCGTTGAAATACAGCCGCATCTTTTATAACAAATATCAACTTTCTTCCAGGTGGTGCAATCATTATCTAATTAATCCCAAACCAAGCACATGTCAGTCCTGAAATATTTGAATGTGACTCCTTCCCCTCCTAAGGGAAAACAAATATGATTTATAGAAATGACTGTGTTTAAGCACATATGGTTAGGGATCTTATCAGTTTGTTTTCAGTCTATTGCTTTAGTGTGGGTTGGTAGGTAGTTTATGGGTCATTGTCTTTGTTGCTATTCATTATTCCTGAGTTGTAAAAGGTGTGTAATTAGCATTACAGATTAACATTGATGTATGTTTGTTGGTGTTCAACAATCGAACTGAATTGTTTACTCTTTTCTTGTGAATTGATGTTGTCTCCCCTTCAGAAAGATGTGAAATATTCTTGATTATATATTTAATTATCTGCAAGAAAATAGATTTTTGTGAATTAGTCATGCTGAAGGACGCCAAAATCCTTCAGATCTAAAATCACTCCATCAAGCAATAAAGCAAGCTTTAGATATTTTTATTTGATTCAGGTCTGATAAGGTATCTTCATTAGAAAAGTTGTTTTCGTTGATACAGTACCGCCCCATACTTGATCGAATTAATTTATTATATAATTGTATCTCCGTTATCGCAAACCAACAGGTCGAAATTCGGAACAGTTTCAGATGTTATGATTTAGAAAAGGTACCTTTTATACAGCTAAAACTATTGATCTCCATTAAGATAGATAAGCCTTTGTCTGTAACAAGAGTAGATTTATATATTACTCAGTTCAGCGCATTTAGTCTACACGATCGAAACCTTGAAAACCGATGTGTTTTGTGTCGTGTAAACCATATTCCTGAATGTCCAGGAAAACGAATAGTAGTTATAATTCGTTGATACACATTATGTCATATCCAATAAAGCAGAAAGTTAAACATTTTATTTATTTTTTAGCACTCTTCCAAATGGAATTGATGTAATTTTCATGACATTATCTGAACTGCAAATAAATAGAGCCTTATAATAATAATAATAATAATAATAATAATAATAATAAAATAATAATAATAATAATAATAATAATAATAATGCCATTAATATAATCATATCACTATGGCTATAACATTTAGCATGAAATCTTAAGTTGAAGTTTCTTGCACCTTTATGTGATATCTAGATAACTTATTAAGGGTAACCCACACAAGGAGGTCAGTATTATAATATAACGTTATGGATACTTTATTCCACATGTCGTGTCATTTAACCCATCATGTTTTGAAGTGATTTTGAACACAAATCAATCAAAAAATCATGTTTAAACAAAATTATTCCGCACAACCGACGACAGTTTCTGCCGAGTACTCACAGTAGTAATAGTGGGCACCCTACGGACAATGGAAAATCCAGTCAAAAAGGTCGTGAGCAATTCTACAGACAAGGGGAATTTAACATGGGAAATTTAACATAGGAATGTATAGGGACAAATGATTGGGTCTGTCTACGGACAATGGGAATTACCATTACAAAACCCCTTGGGTCTGTCAACTGACAAGCCTTTTCACCAGACCCCTGGCCTGTCTACGGACAAGATTTGTATAGACAAAAGGTTGTGCTTGTCAACGGACAAGGGAATGGATTGAGTTTGTATAGGACCAATAGGCGGAGTCGGTTAACATGGACATAAATAACACATACAACATACAAACACAAACAACTATACAACTAAGTTAAAAAAATTTAGGCAAGAAAGCAAATGTGTTCGAGTCATATGAGTGGCCCTGAACAGGGCCTTTGATTTTTCGTTAACATCATTCCGTTAACATAGAGGGCATCGCATAGGTCTTCTTCTCTTCCTCAAACCTCTTTTGACTTCTGGTCCTTATATAAGGACTCTCTTCAAACAGCTTTTTCTCTCCACATAAATTCTTTTTTTTCCAAACGCTCGTATCCGTAATCCTGTTAATTATTCATGATAATTTCACATACATGGGTAAGTCCGTACGGAAAAGCATTGACGATACGAAAGTAGATGATTCTACGTTTGTCCACATCTTGTGACGAGAACATGTGAATGCAATGAAATGAACAGCGGTTATTTATAAGTGGAAGAGCGGATCGAAACGGATTGAGTTTTTTCACTAATCCTAACACGCGTTACAAAATTCATTCACAGTGTGGAGTCTGTCTTCCAATCCGAAGAGTGCTGTCTATGACGTCAAATTCCCTATATAGATGCGCTAGCGTCTGTGCGCCGTGAATCCATGCGACAGAGCTTTCAAACATGACGGAACCTAAGACGAAGATGAATTGGGGTGCACTGGACGTGGAGACGATAAGCGATGGTATAGAAGCGGTACCAAATTCAACACACTCTTACTTCCAGAAGAGGTCCATTTTAATTGGGATTTAGTCGATTTTCTTTCTTCTTCGCAAGAATTTGTTCCGGTACCAGTACCTTCGCCACCTTCTCCTTCTTTACCACACGTCGAGAATTTTAAGAGACAGAGTGAAGAATTGGATACATTTTTACAACAGCAGAAATAAGCAGAACAAGCCTTCTTCCTTCAACAGCAACAGCGAGAAGAAGAAGCAAGAAGGAAACAACAGGAAGCAGAGAAGAAACAAGGTCTAGGAGAGAAGGAGAACAGTGAAAGTCAAACGGTGACGGTACTTTTAGACATTTTGGCACAGTTAAGGAGTCTGAAACAAATGTATCAGACTTCTTTAATACGACCCAAGAAAAGAGATCTTCCCAAGCCAAGAACCCAGCCCTGTTACTATGCATGCGATACTATCTCTAGTGATTTCTACCAAATCATCATCGACAGGAGCCAGTCCAGAAGATGGCTTGGCCGTGGCAAAGGCTTAAGGCAGTTATAGCTGTTACGTCCCGTTCCTGAGTTGTTTTTTTTTATAAAAAAAAATACAAATATTCAATGGTACTTTTTAGGGCCACCTACTTCTCTCGAAACTAATTTGGCCAAAATAAAAAACAAACTCAAAATCCCTTTTTTGCTCATGATGTACGTGTGTCAGTGAGTCCGTAAATGTAGGTCCATATTCTTAAAAATTAAAACCATGACACTCTTACGTTTTCTATCTGGTCTATTCTGGTAAAAATTTTACAATCCAATTCACAACACAACACAACAATTTACAAACTTCATTGACTTCTTCTGTGTCTTTGTTCACTATCTCTGTTTTTTTAATGTCTTTACTTTCACAGTTTTCTTTCTCCTCTTCTTCCTCACTTTCTCCTCGTCTTCTTTTCTTCTCTTTATTCTCTTTTTTCATTTGTCTGGGTTCTTCCTTTGGGGAGGGTACCTCTTCTTCATGTTCCGAACCCCTCTATTCCTTTTTCTCCTGTTGTTTCTTAGAGCATTCTGAAGACCAATGTCCTTTCTCTCTACAATGATAACTGGTATCTTGACTTTTGTCTCTTCTGACGCCTGTTTTGCTTTTTTGACGGTCTGGACACTCTGTAGCCAAATGCCCTTTCTTCTTACAGATATAGCAATTATCTTGACTTGTATTTTGAAAGTAGGGTGAGTAGTTCGTCCGCTTGTCTGAAGAAAGTTTTCTTATGACACCTCGCAAAGTTCTGATCAGAAGTTCCATCTCTGTGGGCTCTTCCATCGTTCTCGTCGGTTTGAGAGTGAAATGAATACTGGGAGGGAAGACACTGATCCTTTATATATACACTGGTCTGACATGGATATAAAGGGACCCATGGCATTTAAAATCTAGTCATCTGAATTTTGCAGTTAAGAAGAAACGATCTCATCATGTCACGGTGAAAGGAGAAGATAGTAAAAGGCAGAAACGTGATTTATCTCCTCTCACAGTTGCTGGAGTCTTGACACAAATTCAGCCAGCGATTGTGAAGATGACATGAGTTAGCCAAAATCCAAACCTAGAGGATCTACACCCAAGCAAAGTTCACCACCATTAATAAACCCTGAAAAGTACTACATCGTTCGAGAGAAGGAACAGAGCTCCTCTATTAAATACAGAACGACGGCTTGCATTTACACGGCGAAGTTTAATGATTGCAATTCCGAAGTACCGTCGGAGAAAGCAGATGGCTTCATCACCAAGGTGTGGTATTCTGTGTTAACTACACTGAAACGACAATTTGAAGCCAAAGAAGACGATCGCTTGAGACTTTCCATTCATCACGAGAGTCTGAAGTCCCCCATTTGGATCAAGTTTAGCAGCCCAGCAGAATTGACACCTTCCAAATTCATCGACAAAATTCAATATGTGCAACAATCTAACGACAAGTTTCACATAACCGATGGAAAAGCGCCACTTTTTATGACCCATGTATCTCTTCCCCAAGTGACAGGACGCAAAAAGGTGTTATTGGTTGACGACCTTCGTAGCATCAAAACAAGTCTCGTCCGAATTAACAACCCTCAAGACAAGATGTGTTTAGCCTGTGCCATCATGGTGGGATGAACGTATGCCGACAAGAACGACACGGTAGAATGGATAAACGCCTGGCAAATTATTCAAAAATCGAACCCTGCCAAACAACGAAGTGAGGCAGAGCTCCTGTTACAGCAAGCGGGACTAACAAAAGCCACATTGTGTGGCATAACTGAAAAGCAAAATTTGCAAGACGTCTTGGCTCCACGCTACACCTTGAAAGTACACCATCAAGACGTGCGTGAACCTTTCTTGTCTCGAGGCAAAGATTTTAAGGATGGAAAATACATTCACGTCTGTCATCACGACGAACATTTCGATACCATCACAATTATCGCTGCATTCCTGGGAAAAAGTTTTTACTGTGAGAAATGTGACCATGGCTATAACTATCGAGTGCAACACAAACATTGTGGATCAACATGTGAGGGATGCTTGGCTTCTTAGCCTTGTCTGGACGAAGGACACGAATGGATGCATTGCCCTGCTTGTCAGCGCACTTTTGTCAGCCTTTGTTACCAACAACATCTAAAGACGCAAGGTTCACAGCAGAAAAGTGCTTGTCAACTCATGAGATTGTGCCCTACTTGTGAACAAGGCATACGTACTAATAATGCCAAGTTACACCTATGTTCAGGAAAGAAAAGATGTCACAGTTGTCGCCAAATCGTAGACTTGGAACACCAATGCTTCATTTAAAAATACCATTCCAAACAAGAGGAGGACGATGACCACACGAAGAAAGGCAATTTCATTTTCTTCGATTTCGAATGCATGCAAAAGACTGGCATTCACATTCCTAATTTCTGCATGGCTCATCTAGCGTGCGAGAAGTGCATCGAAGAGCCTATCTTAAGTCATTGCCCTAAATGCAGTAAGATTCCTTCAGGACGTAAACAAAATCTTTCGGGAACACACACGCTAGCCAATTTGGCCCAATGGATCTTAAACCCCATCGAAGAAACATGGAGCCAAGAGGACATCGAACATTGCGGAGACTGTCATCGTCATGGAACGGTAATGGTTCTCAATTTCTCGGGATACGATGGACAGTTTCTTTTGAAATACTATACGGAGCAAAGTACCGAACGTCCTAAAGTGACTTTGAACTGAGCCAAAATCAATTCCATGCAAGTGGGACAAGGTCAGTTTAAAAATTCGATGAGCTACTTCGACATGCCTTTGAGTCGAATACCTAAAAATTTTGTAATGACAGAAAGGTCCAAAGGGTATTTTCCACATTTTTCAATACCGAAGAAAATCAATATGCCGTTCTACCCAATTTCCCTGACTCTCGCTACTACGACCCCGACAACATGCGTGCCGAACAACGAGAAGCTTTCTACGCTTGGTGCTAGGCTAACGCCTGAGACCCCTTGGTCTTTCAGAACGAAATGTTAAAGTAATTTCGTTCCGACGTGGACATTTTATTGCGATTCTGTGGAACATTTTGAGAACTGTTTCTGGAACACGGCGGGATCGATCATTTGAAAGAAGCCTGCACCATTGCCAAAGCGTGTTCCTTAGTGTACCGTCAACGATTCATGCCCATAAACACCCTGGATGTCATCAGCCCTCAAACGACTAACTTTATGAAACGTCAATACACGGTCAAAGCCCAACGCTGGCTACATTACTTGTGCGACAAGGAAGACAAATGGATCCAACATGTCCGCAATGGGGGAGGCGAAATGTCCATCGGAATGTATTCGGTGGATGGCTGGGACTTAGAAAACCCCAAGATCTTGTACAAGTTTAACGGCTGCTTATGTCACGGACGTCCCCTCTGCTACCGTGAACGTGACACTAACAATTAGTTTTTACAACTGACCATGAAAGACTTGTATGAGACCACTTGTCATCGCTGATTAAAGTTGGAACAGCAAGGATACCATGTGGTAGATATGTGAGAACGCGAGTACCATCACCGTTTGAAAATCGATCCCGAGTTTAAACGCATCGTCGAAAGTTACAAGTTGGTGGACCCACTGAACCCGCGGGATAGTTTGTACGGCGGACGGACGAATGCCACCTGTTTGCTGCACCAAGCCGACGAGGAGAAAGGAGACGAAATAAAATACTTGGACGTGTGTTCACTGTATCCTTACGTGTGCAAATATTGTCGCTTTCACGCAGGGCACCCACAACTGGTGACGGAACTTATTGACCTGGACAACATTCGACCATACGAAGGGTTGATCAAGTGCAAAGTCTTGCCTCACACGGACCTGTACCACCCCGTTTCACCTCACCATTGCCAAGGAAATCTGATGTTTCTCCTGTGCCGTACTTGTGCAGAAACGTGTAACCAAGACCAACCTTGTCAGCACACCCAGGAAGAACGCGCCTTGACAGGAACGTGGGTTAACGTGGAATTGTTTAAAGTTCTGGACTTGGGATACCAACTGTTAGAAGTGTACGGAATTTACCACCTTCCAAAGACAAAACAGTACTACAAGGGCTACGAGACTCAGAAAGGTATTTTTGCGGACTACGTGGGTGCCTTTTTGAAACTGAACAAGAAGTCAGCGGCTTTACTTCTTGGTGCCACACTCCCGAAGACCAAACGAAATTCAAACATAAATACTGGGAGCAGGAACGCATCACTTTAGACCATGTGGAGAGAAACGATGGAGGGCGATCGTTTGTCAAATTGACGCTAAATTGCTTGTGGGTTAAAATGGTACAACGACCGTGTCTGTCCAAGACGGAGTATTTGACAGAACCTTCCCGTTACTTTCAGATAATTCACGACGAAACCAAATACATCAAACACGTGTACGTTCTTCGTGAGGACTTGATCTTAGTAAATTATGAAGAATGAATGGATTTTGTACAAGCTGACGAATTTAGAAATGTCATCATTGCAGCTTACGTGACAGCCCACGCTCGCCTAAAATTGTACGAAGCTTTAGATCTGCTAGGAGATCGTGTCTTGTACTTTGACACGGACAGGTGCATCTACATCGATCACCTCGGTCAACGTCACCCTGAAATCGAAGGAGACCGTTTAGGAACTTGAAGGGACGAGCAACCCGACGACATGATTCTAAGTTATGCTAGTGGTGGTTCTAAATTATCAATTATCGCACCAGTCGAGTGGTGAACTTTGGGGGTATTGAAAAAAGCCTTGCAGTGTGGACAGGATGGAAACTTTAAAGTGACCACCAACGAACCGCACAAAATTGTCAGTCGACCTTTGGAAAAAGTGTATCAAATCGTGTAACAGTAGCGATTGTGTCTTCCCTACCACATCACTCTGCCGTACGGACAGGTCGATATTGGTTAGCATATAAAAAGAGACAACGTCGAAGACCGATATTTTATTGTATCTACCAAGACAAAGCGAGAAAGATGAATTCTTTTAAAAATACACCATTCATGTTTGGAGATTCTCAAGTGAAGTATGATGTTGTGCCTTGTTATGACAGCGATGCCGTACGATGTGACCTCAGCGATGCAATACCACATCATGGGAACTTTGCTATGACTACTACAACTACTACTACACCTACCATGGAAAGTAATGCTGTGCGTGTCAAAGCTGACGGACGCGAAAGCGATGCCACTCTTTACAGAACACATTATCACTTTGCTGGTTTTGATGGTCAATGTTATCTTCCACGTGAAACCATGCATCTACCACCCTAAGGTTGTCATCCAAAACTGAGAAACTCCTGCGGATTTCACCCTACCTTCATCGAAATGAACCTGTGAAAGATGAATATTCGTTCCCTGTGCTTTTGCCTGAATACTGCAACTTTGAAGGTCGATTTCAAACCTTCCAAGGAAGATGGCCTAAATATCTAGGCGGACCTACCCCCGAAGAATTAGCCAGAGCCGGATTTTTCTACTTGGGCGAAGAGGATAAAGTTAAGCGCTTCAGTTGGGGTGTGTCACTAAACCAGTGGGAGCAGAAAGATTTGGTTTACCTGGAACATGATCGATGGTGTCCGGATTGGCACTACCTACCTTTTAGTGGGATAAAGTCATTGAAGAGGCATACCATGACGTTTAAAAACCAGCTTGGCTAGGAGTACAGTTTTGGAAAAAACCTAGACAGGTATTTAAAACCCATTTAAAAATTAAAATTCAATGATTACCAAACGAATTACAAGAAAGATCTACAAGGACGTTTGGCAATGACTTGCCAGAGGAAAATCTCATTTGGTGACTGTAGATCTTTTGTATCGAGAAACTCACAAGAGGAAAGTGAAAAAAGTCATCAATGGCGTCAGATTTATCTGGATCTAGTCTGCGTTCTTCCGATCATTCCGCTTTAGACCGTTTACATCAGAAGATTTTATTGACATTTTCGCCTATTACCCTGAATGGCAGTGGTCAGAAATTACTTACTATGTCCATTGCTTTCGCTCTAGGAGAAGATTTTAAATAATAATACTGACTGACATTATCCTTGATACTTTACAAGGGAACAATCGTGATTTGCTTGTGGAGTTGAGAAAACACATTTACCGAGAGCTGGTCAAAATACAAGTTCAACGCAAAGAACAATTGCATCAGTCAGGTAACCGATGTTAAAACCACTGGGACCTGAATGCTATAAGAGGACTGACTTAGGTGAAAGTGTTCCAGTGGTCAGACATTGTTAAACTGGTCGTGGGCGAGAATGATTGTTTTTTTGTGATTCATTCTGTTTACTACAAGGTAGACATACTGCAACGAATTCCAGAAGAAGAGTTAGACTATTACCAAAATTTTTACAGAACGTAAATTTAGTTCAAGAGGAAACTTCTGAACAGAGTGTGATGTGCAAGTTAGTGACTGAACCATTTAAATTCCCCAGTGGAGTACAATCATCTCTGTGCAGAAAGTGCCCTTATTGCCGCCTACAAAAACAGGTAACAAAAACAGGCTACCATGCAACGGCCTTTAACAGAACTGATACAACAGATTCCGTGGAAGGATATAAATGAGAGTATTAAAACAGTGGATGATTACCAACACTTTTTACGAAAGATGTGTCCATTGAACTGGGGTCGACGTCCGGTGTGTGTCTTAGTGACTTGCTTTCTGGGATTTCGTATACCATCAGATTCCTTGTGGATTCTTTGCTAACAGTACTTGCCACCAAAATAAAACACGAAAGTGTTCCCTTCCAATGAGCACAAGAAACTCATTTCGTTCCAAGCCTTGAGTTTTCATCTGCATACTTCCCGACCTCTACAGGAAAAATGATTTATCATTTTGTAGGCATTGATGATCTGTACGTTGATGTGTGTAAAGCTTGTGACTTACACCTCATTGGACACATGCACCTGACTGAAAAAATTGGGGTTTCGAGGCTTGGAACAAAAACGTGGAAGTGGACAATTATGCCCAATAGTTGGGATCCTCAATTCAAACGTCCAGTGGAAAAAGTAACTTTGAAACCTGTGTTAGTGACAGTGCTGGAAGAACCCGTCACTGAGGACAACCACTCCCTTCAGTACAGGACTATTATGGACATTCCCGAAAGACCATTCCGGGAGTACACCTGTGTGACTGTACCCAATGTAGAGACTGAAAGAACATTACACACTGTCCCTAGGACACCTTGGTTACCAAAAACATGTTGCACAGTGACTGGTTTATATTCCACTTTGATCGTTTCGGTGTTTTTCCTATGGCTGTACTTAGCCATTTGGCTTTTGTATATATTTGCCTTTCGTGTTGTTCAATTTTAAAAACATAAACGTGTCCTGAAAAAGGTATACAAACGCTTGTCTGTCTTCGTGTCAAAAGTGACATTCCCTGCACTGAAGCTACCTCTATTGTCTCTGCTACCTCTTCCTCCACTTTCAAAGTCATCGACGAACACTTACATCGTGCCGGTTGGGAGGCCTTGTATCTTCGTCATTCCTTTAACATGTTAATTGCCGGACCTAGCGGTTCAGGCAAACCCTAATTTGTCAAATGTTTGATCGATCATAAACATCATTTGTTCATTCGGCCAACAACGAATCGTGTGTTGTTACAAAGAGTGGCAATCGGCGTACAGCCTCCTGCGAAAAAGTCAAGGCGATTCCATCGTGTTTATGGAAGGCATTCCTATCGAAGACGACGGGATCATGTCTGACCCCAGTCAAACCCACCTGGTCATCTTCGACGACATGTTACGAGAAGGCGAAGACGAAACTAAACTGTGGTTTACGCGCAAAGGGAATCATCGTAAGGCCAGTTCATTTAGATTACCCATAGTTTGTTTCTTCAAAGTAAAGGCCATCGCGCCATCATTCTCAATGCTCAAGACGCGGTCTTGTTTAAAAACCCTTTAGATAAATCGCAAGTGTAAGTCTTATCCAAACAATTAGGAAAGCCTTGTCTGACACATCCGTACGACGATGCTACTCAAACCCCACGCGCCTATTTACTTGTGGATTTAAAACTCCCGATTATTTGCTATTTCGTACCCATCTGTTTCACCACTGGCTCCAAGACGGAGGGCCTGTGTACACGTTCTCGTTGTCGACTTAACATAAAAATCTATAAAAATCTCGGACACTTTGGGTTTGTCTCACAAAGCGTCAACATGACATCCCTTCAGTCTCATCATCCCGTCAAATCGATTCGTGCCTTATCAGTCGCGAAAAAATCCACAAATACGTACTCGTGTTTTAGGAGCTAGTCTCAAAGAAGTCTTACGATGGATTACGGTGACAATTACTGCAAGGCGTCATTTACATTCTTCATCAAACCTCTTTGGGAGAAACGAAGTAGCCTTGACTCAACTGGCCGATCCTCGCATCGATACTCAAACCAAAACCAAATCATTTTAAAACCTTGAGGTAGCGGTTCTCTAGGAGGTGTCATCATTCGCTCCTTCTTAAAATGGGATCCTAGTGCCCACAAAGTCCTCCCCAAGACAAAAACCCACTCTCAGAAATCCCAGACCAACCCAAAAGATGAAAAAGAGCAACGGTGTCAAGACCAGGTCACAACCCCATAAAAAGTACAGCCCACAGAAAAAGAAAAAGAAAAGTCCCCAGAAAAAGAAAAGCTATCAGAAACAACTACTATCCGCAAGAGAGACACTTCGACCAGGACGCAACCTTACATTTGCAAACCACGACCTGCAGCGACGGTGACAACGTCTCCAGCAGCCTCAGGTGTCCAATTATCCGATGTTGGTGATGCCTGCCAAACCCAATTTGACACCCGTTCTTCCTCAGTTGATGAAACAATGGAGACCCACGTCTCCAAGAACTTCTCCTCCAGAAGTGACACCCACCGCCTCTTTAGCTGCAGTGGTAGCTGCTCACAAAGTGACTGCTTCCAAAATCAAAGTCCAAGAGAGATCGGGTATGTTACAGAGCTTACTGGATTTGTCCAATCAAGAACTGGCTGGTTTAGTCTGTTGCGAATACCTCCACGAAGCGTGATGCCTGTCATCAAGTTGATACGACGTAAAGACAGTCAGTGGCGACGCGTTCCACGCTTTCCAGTATAAAAAAGACCTTATGCAAAGAATGGGAATCAGTGTTTGTGCTCCTGAACACCCAAAGATGTCGCCCTCCAGAAGTCATACCTCTTCTAGCCCCAAAGGAAATAAAAGGAAAGGACTGCCTCCTTGTTTAGTCAAACATGGGGACATGTTGTTCGTCCTATCCAAGGCTTCTCCACCCATTAGAAAAAAACTCATTGAAACAGCCTCCAAAGACGCCATCAATACCGTGTACGAATGTTGTTTGACTGTCTTGAAAAGTACGATACCTTTGTCAAGACACCAGAAAAAAGCTTAGCCAGACATTTTCATGTTATTCGCCAAATGGTTCAAAATAAAATACCCATTAGTTAAAATAAGAGGATGTTGGTACAAAAACGCTGAGGAATTTTGCATCTGTTCTTAGGACCCTTGCTGAAAGGTGTATTGGGAACAATGCTGGGAGGACTCATGGGGATAGAAAGGACCAATAAGATAAAAGTGACCAATGGAGACCAAAATTCTCAGACGTGACCACTGAAGTCGAATTAAAGGACGAAAACTGGCTTAAGTGCCTTACAAACGAATATGGAATATCATCATTGGCAAGAACAACAGACCCCGCATTTGCCTCCCAATCCTTATTTGACCGAGATGTCCCAGTTACAACACAAATTACAATCTTTGATGTATCGTAAAGATTTGTCCGAAACAGAAAAATCCCAAAAGTACGGTCAACTCTTGTAGCGACTGCAAGTCTTTCACCAGAAAGCTTAAGACGAAACAGATCTACACATTATGAAAGATTTTAATGCCTTGATGAAAAGTCCATCACCATCACAGTCACCACTCCCAGCGGTCAACACCAACGCAGCCCCACGAATGCCTGAAGAAGAAGGTAGGATAAGTCTTTCAAACACCGTCAGCAGTTCCCATTCCTAGTATGATTTCAGCGTCGTTATTGAAACCTTCCACCCTCCCCAACGAGAAGAACTTAAATTTGGGTTAAGAAGATGATGTCCCCTCCTCCTTCGACAGAAGTGAAAAAGAAAGAAGGGAAACCAGAAGTGAAAAAGAAAAGAAGACCACAGCCATCCAGTTACCACCTCCACCACCACCACTTCCTTCGACTTTCACTCCTGTGGCACATCGGACACGTAAAGCCGTTTCCAAACCACAATCTGGCCTTATCCTAAGTAGCATCAGTGAAGGGTGGGTGACTTATTAAAAAATGGAGAATGTGTTAGCCAGCATATTCTACGATCCATCTTATTCTACAGGAGGAGTTCAGAAATTGTGTCGTGCTGCCAAAACCTGTCTGAAAAGTCGCCGTTTACCTCAGGTGCAAGGACGGTTACAAGAACAAGCCAAGTATACTTTACATAAAAGCATTCGACGAAAATTTTCCAGACGTCGGAATCGAGTGGTGGTCATCGATCATCAATGGCAAGCCGATTTAGCCGATGTCTCTCATTTGGCCACCTACAATCGTGGCTACACATATTTGATTTGTGTCATCGACAGCTTTTTCAAATTTGCCTGGGTCGTGCCATTGACTTCCAAATCGACCAGTGAGTTAGTGCTAGCCCTCCAACTGGTGTCGAAACAAAGCGATAGTCAACCTCTTCGATGGTAAACTGACAAAGGCACCGAATATCTGAATCACGCTCTTTCAAAAAGAATTAAAGAAACGTGACATTCATTTTTTCACCACCGAGAATCCCGAAACCAAACCCAGCATCGTGGAACGTTTTCAACGCATTTTCAAAAAACGCATGAGGAAATACTGTACTTATCAACATACTCTCACGTACATCCACAACGAATCTTACCACCGGATCATCGGACGTGTTCCCCAAGAAGTGATTCCCGACAACTAAGTGACTGTTTTTGAGCGATTGTTTTGTACGTCCCCGACGGAGGCTGTCCCACAGAAAGGTAAAGTGTTGACAGCAGGAGATGGGGTGCGCATTGGCAAAAGTGTTGAAAGGAACGTTTTACTTGCCCGAGTTCAATGTGTGACCAAAAGAGACGACGAAGTGTACGACATCGAAAGTATTCTCGAACGAAGAACCAGTAATGAGGGAAAACGACGTGTCAAAGAAGTCAAAGTACGTTGGAAAGGATATTCTCTCAGTTTGGTTCTTGGATCGACCCTTCGTACTTCATCGACTATAAAAGGAGGTGACCATCATGCCCTTCCACCCAGCCTCAGCTACCATAGTGACCACTCCTTCGCCGAATTCTTCTCTGCAATATCTACAAAAACAACCTTTGTGGGTGTCGTGTGAAGAACGTGTGCCTAAATTGCATATTGTCTTTTTTCTGCCAAATCTTTAAGGTGTATTGTGTCATTGGTGCTGCGATTGCCAATTAGAGTTTGATACAAGGTGACAAACATTTGTGGACTATTTTACTGAGCAGCTGCTTCGGTTACCTTCTTCCCAATCCTTACCTGAAATATTCCTCGAACTGGACCAGCGGGAGATTTGCGTCCAGCGTCAGGCACCACTCCAACAATAATCACCAAATTATTCCTCTTTTAGACACTCCTCTGACTTCCAGTGACCCATTGGACAGCAGAACTGTGGAACTATGAACAACAACAACCAATTTTACTTAACATTACCCAGTGACAGTTCAATGGTGGTATTTGCCAACAACAATCTTAACCCCGACCTGCGCAATGGCATTATGGGATCAGAATTCTCTCCAAATTCTATCAAAATGGCTATACAAACTACCCAGCTCAGCAGCTGGTGGAAGCAGCCTACTAAATGTTTTCGCTACACAGTTTCAACTTCCTCGATATTCTTAACGAGGAAAGAAGGACTGCGAAGAAATGTAAAGAAAGAGAAGACAAACGGGGAACGTTTGCTTCAAAAGCCATTCTAAAGGCTTCCAATATTGAGTCTTATCTAGGTAACATATTTGGCTTGGTATCTCACTTTGATAAAAGTATTTTTACAAAACTTTGATCCATTGGACTGCCACATCAATACTTAAAACTCGTTATGACCTAATAGTGACCAAATGTTTATATGTCACTTATAAATATTAGTTAAATAGGAAAATTAGTTTGCTATCTACACTATGGACTAGAATTATATAGATTTGTTAAGAAGCAGGATTTTGATTTAGACTTGTTGAATTTGATCTAATTGCACAGTTGGCTAACACATAGTTGGTATTTTTTACTGCCCAATAGAATAGACACGATTTGAAATAATTACGTGCTGGTTTTTCTGGGAGTACACGACATCCATGGACGGCGTGCAGAGTTCCTTGCCTTCCTTGCCTCTCTCGGACATCGTGCATCGACGGAGATGTGTAACCATTTCCACCCGTCAAAAAACCAAGTGTCCTGATGTGACGTAATCGCTGCCGACCAATCGTAGAGGACGTTACATACTGCTTGGGTTGACGTGTGGTGCGTATAATCTCAGCTGAATACCAACTCTTTTATCATGAGTACGTGTTGGACTCATTCCCACTCATGACGGCCCTACACTAATTAGTCCCACGACCTGAAGGTCAAATTAATTAGTGTTCTTTGAACACATTAATGGCTGGGGGGATGCGGCACTAATTCCTTCCCCAAGGAACAATCAAGTAGCCAGCGTTGCTGGCATAAATTCATCCAACATGCCATGACGAGCGAAATCGCCGTAAATTGAATTCAGTCAGTCAGACAATTCAGTCTGACCATCCATTGTTGACTCCTCCTCCTATGAAGATGTGCTCAAAACTAGCCAAGATGAGCGAAGCTTACGTGAATTTGTATCGTGTCAGGCAAAGTCTGATACCGAATCCTGAAGAGACAAAGAATGTCAGAATGTTGAAAGTGACTGAAGACCTGGTAGAAGAGCTCTTGAGAGAGAAAATCAAGAAAGAAAAGAAAAAATGGACGGAGAAGTACAAACTTCAGAAGCAGAGAGAGCAGAGAGAGCAGCAGCAACTGCAGCAGCAGGAACCAGACAGAGCTCTTGTCGACTGTCGTGTATAAACGAAAGAATTATCCTTCTTTTTCCGAAGAAGCAGACCTTATCCTGTGGAAAAGTCTGTCACCAGACGGGGACGCAATCTTAGACGATAACAGATTGTCATAACTCCTCGTCCACAAAAACAGTCCTTTTCAGGGCTGCCCCAATCCTCTAGAAAAAAGATACAATTGCCAATGGTATGTTAGTAAGTTCAAAAATAGAAGTGTGTCAATAAGCACTTCGTCTGTTAGACTTTGTTAGAAGTGTGTCTATAAGCACTTCGTTTCCGTAGCTTGTAAAATTGTCAGTGAACTTTTCATAGTAGTTAAGGTTTGTAAGTAAGAAAAGTGAATGAGTGTTTCTTTCAAGTCCGCGCGTAGCATGTTTCTTTGGGTAATGATATGGACAATGAAATTTGTGGTGGAAGGATGTTTTCCTTTACGTCCTTCCTTGACAAATATAACGGTAAACGCTCGTCAGTCTGGCTACCCATCGTTGACGCAGCAGCTAAAGAAGATCAGTAACAGAAATGCTAAATTGTTTGATCTCCAAATGCACCTGGTGTATGCTAGGCGCATCCTTGATGAACTGGCTATAAAGGCCGCAGCCGAAGATGCCAGGGTAGAGAAGGATGAAAAGGAGGAGAAGAATAAGAAGGAAGAAATGAAGGAAAGGATCCTGCCTCACCTCATGCTGAGAACTTTGTGTGAGGTGAACCAGCTGGTCAGTACACCTCCACAGACAGCACCAGCACCACAGCCACAATAACCACAGCCTCTCCCACCAGTACAAAGGACCGTGATCCCACAGACGGAAAACTGGGTGGAGGAGATGCGAAAGCGACCACGAGAACCACAACATCCACGGGTCTGCCACAGGGGAAGACAGAGGGAAGTCTTCACGGTCCCGCAAACTGAAGCTTGGGATAATGAGACCACACTCTGTCTCCGCACTCGTAGCTCCTACAGTCAATTGGGACAATGAATGGAGCCGCCGCTGTGTCTGTGGTGCGCTGGCCTGGAAGGTGTCTCTATTAATCAAGTTGCTAATCTGAGTGAGTGCGGAGCAGTGTGATTATCAACACTCACTCGTTTACTGATGTGATTGTGTTTGTGTATGTTTGTGTGTGTATATGTATGAGCTCGCGTACGTTTGTGTGGATGGTATAGTGTGTTTTCCCTTCCTTCTGTGTGGATAGTAGAGTGTGTGGTTTTATGCGTTCGGGTAATTTTGTGTAGACAGTAGATGTTGTGGTTTGTTTTTCTCCTTCCCGTGTGTGGATAGTATATTAGTGGTTTGTTTTTCTCCTTCCCGTGTGTGGATATTATATTTCGGCTTGTTTTTTCTCCTTATCTCTGTGTTGATAGTATATTTGTGATTTGTTTTTTCTTCTTCCGTGTGTGGATAGTATTTGCGTGATTTGTTTTTTCTCCTTCCCGTAATTTCTTGGTAATTTATAATTGTTTTTACCTTTCCCTCTGTATGGATAGTAGATAACATGTGAAGTGAATGAAGGGGATGTTTTCCTACACGTCCCTGCTTGACACATACAAAATCAAAGCATTCGTCGTTGGCGCCATTCAGCGTTGAATAAAGAAAGATGGCAATAGAGTTGTTCAACAGATTGAAGGACAGTTGTTACTGGATGTTGGATGTAGCATATGTGATGGAAAGGCTTGAGAAAGAAATGAAGTATCCAGGTAGCCTAGACATTGTGACCAGTTTTAAATTAGCGAGAGATCGGGTAAACGGTATGATAGAGGAGGCAGTGAAGAAATTAAGAAGATTAATTACACCAAAATATGTGAGAGTGGGTACCTTGAAGGAGGCACTTGATAATGTCATCAAAATCAGGTGCCTTCTAGAAGACAAATTGTATTGGACAGAGTGGTAATTTGTGAAGTGGGGACTAGAGCAGCTAACAAAAGCAGAAGAAATGATGAGACAGGTGTTGGAAGTAGAAGTGAAAAAGATTAAATATACATGGGCAAAGGAGAGAAACGAAAACGAAAACACAAAGGACAAAGAAAATAAAAAGAAAAAAGGGGAGTTTAAAAGAATGAACAACAACTGGCTGAAGGTGCAGGAGAAAGTTAGATCCATGGGACATCCTAACTGGATGCCAGAGACGAAGAAAGGAATCATTGGGAAAGTGAGGAAATGGTGGAAGAATTAGAGAAAATAGAAGAAGAAGACCCCAAAGACCCTTTTTCAGGGCCACTCATATGCCTCGAAAAGATTTGCTTTCTTGCCTAAAAACTGTCTTAATTTGTTGTATAGTTGTTTGTATGTTCTATGTGTTATATATGTCTGTGTTTACCCACTCCACCTATTGGTCTTATACATACTCAATATATTCTCTTGCCCGTAGACAGGCCCAATCTTTTGTCTATAAACATCTTGTCCGATAACAGGCCCAGTGTCTGCTGAAAAGTCTTGTCCGTAGACAGACCCAAGGGGTTTTGTAATGGTAATTCCCATTGTCCGTAGACAGGCATAAACCATTGTCCCTATACATTCCTATGTTAAATTTCCCATGTTAAATTCCCCTTTTCCGTAGAGTTGCCCACGACCTTTTTGACTGGAATTTCCATTGACCGTAGGCTGCCCCCAAATACTACTACTTACATAATACCTGCGACATGTCGAAAAAACATTCATTCAAGAGACTACTCGTTTTCACATTTTTACTACCACTGCAATGCATGAAAAATGAGCTGAATGACAGCCGCAACCGTAATTTATATATTTATTCGTCAAGGTGATCAATTAATTCTCGAACTTATCACAAGGCAAACATACATAGGTGCTGAAACATGTTCGTGCGACCGCTCCCTCCGGAAAACAAATGATTTATCAAACGATCAGTATGTAATGACGCATCAGAGTGTGAAATATTTTTTCAATTATTACACACAATTTAAAGAGATATAGAAAGCCAACTTATGATATATATTTTGGATGTAGCATCTTTATTATATTATACGATCTCTATATATAGAGGGACTTGTTTCATTGTCATAAACATGTACAGTACAAGCTATCAACAATCCCAAATGCATGTCAAAGTAATAGTTGGTTTCGGATAATAAATCCAACTGATTAATTATACTTGTATAATATCCGGTTTTGCTTTCGCCTTTGAATGCCATGTATTCTGTGTTATTTTCTGTGTACTTAATTAAGAATATTATTATAATGTCATTTCACTATAGGAATTTGCCAGTAAGTCTTTAAATATGCACATACTGATTGATTTTATGTGGCAAATGATGTTATACTTGTACCCTGTATATCCATCTTCTATTATCCAAAATACAAATATCTAACAAGCAATCATTTTAAATAAAGTTATTCTGCACAGGCGCCGATATTTCGCAATATATAGGGTAAACAGTGTTTTGCAGACTTTACTTATGTTATCAAAATAAATGTTCATTTTCTTTCTCCTGAAATCACTAATTTAAGTGGTAGTATGTGTACAAGGATTTATCATTCTTATCGTATTCGTTTTTTTATATTATTTTTTTATCTATTTACTTGTTTCTCGGAATTGGTAAAGTCCTTGATTTTGTTCTTTTTAGTCTGAAAGAAGATTATTTGTAATTGATGTATACGATATCTCATCCACAGCAGCTATAATTCTGGATTCTATTTCGATATCATTTGATTTCAGACGAACAACACACGTCTTAGTAGTATCTATGCATTTTCTATAAACACGTTCCTCATATATATCTATGGAAGTATTTCTTCCTTAATAATATCAATATGGTTTAAGATCGTTTGTCGTTGTTTCTTGTGTAAAATTTAAAATAGGTCAAATACGTTGGTCTGTTATAATTAGTGAAGATCGGATGCGACATTGTGATGTCACGATTATGTTCATGATTGAGATAATCTTAGGTCTGGGTATAGAGGAAAATGCTTGAAATTGATTGAACATATCATTTTGGAACTGACCAGTGGATTTGAATATAGATCTGGCATATATTTCCGTTTTCGTAAGGCATTCATTGAGGACACATAAGAAAATAAGTTTGAGCCTTATTTAGACGCAAACTTTAAACCGACATCCTGCACATTTGGTTCGAGATGCTTATTGCTTAGCTTTTCGTCTGTTATTGGCATTTGTTCTGGACAAATTAGGTGATCATTATGTAATAGGTGCATATTTTCAGGATAATCTAGATTAATTTCAACAAAATACCCAACATATTCTGGAACTTTCTTATAAATCATCCTCGAAAATGAATAAGTAGGGATCCACTAGAAACCGCCTTAAGTTGACTGTTTAATCAACATCAAACTATACAGATATTTGGGTGGAGATCAGTGTGGCAATTTGGTGGTTTTGCAAGATCGTATTTGGAATGATAATTTTGTTCACTATGTTGTGTTTATGTGCTATTACGCTGAGGAAACCTCTTATTCCCTTTTCGATGAAGCAGAACATAGCATAATTCATTAAAAGCTCTAGTTGAACAGTACTTAAGTGTTGTGCTGTATACCATGACAAGCCAGCAGAACAATAATAACAATATCATAGTTATTTTAGCAAACTTACATAAATGCAGCTAACAATAGAACGTCTGTATCGAATACATCAAACCCTCTTAGAAAAACATCCATATACTGCTATATTTTAAACTGAAGGAACGTCTTAGAAATTAAGTATATAATTCACTAAGGTAGCAAATGTAAAGCGAAAAACGATCTCTCAATGTCATGCTTCCTGAAATAAGAGCTGTGCACAAACGTACCAATCTTGCTGTTAGCTGTTATCTTTTGAAAGGTACTAGCAATTTAAAAAAAAACAAACAAGATAAATGGGAAAACATTAATTTAGTGCATGTGTAGTGCACGGGTGAAATTTGATTTGTTTACATTTCTACGTATCTATGCAACAAGAGAAGTCTCCCACGGAGCAGATATTCCTCATGACAAGTTTTTTGTGATGTTCTAAATAATGTACTACAATAAATTTATATGCTAAATCAATACTATAAAACTAAGCACTCAATGACAAATCAGATAATCAAAAAGGCAAACCTTGAATCTGCTTTTGTATTTACATATTTATTTATTTACCGATTTATTTATTCATATTTTATTGTGCTAAATAATGTATCCATGAATCACAATATATCTGTTTATATTTGTTTTTATATCTGTTCTGATTCAATTCAATACTTTGTTTTACAAATCTACTTCTTTGAAAGGAGCATGACTGAGCATGATGGTACCTCCCTTATCGCGATCGAAGTAAGTATATAAGCCGTATTTCCTTATCACAACCCTACAGGTCAACATTGAGAAAGGTTTCCTCATCTGCGTGATTTGGAAAATGCGATGCTGACAGATTCGAGACCATTCGTCTCCGCTTAGGTAAGTAAGGCCTTGACTGGAACAAAGTAAGCTTTAAATATTACTCATTTCAGCGCATTACTGGTCATTTAAAGCTGCATATCATTTTCTTACATCCCGTATACCCATCAGTATTGTAGATTAAATCAAATTATCATTGATAACATTATTTATTTCTGCATTGGGTATATAATCATTTTTGTAACTCCTTTATATATATATTGGTCGTTTATATACATACTCCTCATCTAAACGCATACATGTTTAGATGGCCCCATCCCTTTGCACTGTTACTGATATCTTTATCAAAGTGCATGTAAGCTACCGAATACTAAATCTATAACCCTCTTAATTCCCAAACCATCAATACACATGTACATTGTGGTATATATTTCTGATTGAAAACATGCTACTACGTCTGCCACAACTAACAATACTGCTAATCACTACGATGTCAGAGATCCTCGTTCTCATTATCTTGGTTTAATACTAAAATGGTTTTGCAAAAATATTGCAAGAATAAATTTCGGAGTAGAATAAACCAAAAGTATTCTTGTTAGAAAAGAAGCAATAGCGATTCATACGAACTGGTTCAATGAATAATTCACATTTTCGAATGCTCATCCTACAATTTGATCATTAACGTTTCTGTTTGCTTTCGGAACGGGCAAAATGTTGTCATTTTATGTAAAAGAGGCAATGCCGAAACATAATTTAATGCGTTTGTGCTTTGAAAATACAGCTCCTTATTAGTTTGCATGCACACACTTGTTGTATACCTTTCACCATCAGGTGATGTGTCTCTCCTAAAACTTTGTCCAGTAGAGTTTACGAAAGCGTTTGCTAAACGCTTTAATATTTTACCACAAGAAATTAAGATGTGATCAAGAATAAATTACACACGTCCGAAATGTATATTCATTTACTTTCGAATTTAACAAAAGTATAAATGTTTACACCCTGATAACACAGGTTTCATTTATTTATTTAGATCCAATTATGTACTTTACCATCAGATCGACTTTTTTAAGGCATGATATTTTACCTCGCCCATAGCAATCGATTAATGTATGAACTTTTATGATTTATATAAATAAGATACTCTGACAAACAGCTAAATGTTTTGCCATTTCTGGAGCTTATTACAACAAAAAAAAAGATTAAGAGAAAACGGCTCTATGATACTGAAATATACGTGTACATGAAATTCATAAAAGGATCTTACGAATAATTAATGCATTTAATTTTTTTTGTTTTATTTTTTTCAAATTTGAGGCGACTAAGCATTTTTAGGGATATCACAAAAGTATAGTCAGTATTAATAAGGGTTTCAGATTGTGCCTGATTTGGAAAAGCTATCTTGACAAACGCATTAATATTCATCTCCACTAGGGTACGTACGATTTTGTCTTTAATAAAATTAACCTTATATATTACACATTTTACCAATCTACGTCTACCGCAGCTGTACCGGTAAACACAATGACTTTGAGGAATGTGTAATATCTTTCTCCAAGCGGCCAGAAACAAATGACAGTTCTAGTGCAATGCCATGTTATTTGCGAAATCTAATCAAATAGTCTGATATAATTTTCAAATGAAATCCAACCAGATTTACGTGGAATTATTTTTTTCTTCTCGTAATTGTCCATATTGAAATCAATATAAAATCGTGGTAATAATAATAATAATAATAATAATAATAATAATATTATTATTATTATTATTATAAATGACGATATTAAAGTATTAATCATTATGATAACCAAACTGATGAAGGACTCATATGTTCAATATATGGTATCTTTATATAATTTTTGGAGACCATAATTGGAATTGCACTGGAATAATCAAGATCATCATAATGTATGTTTTGCTTTCTTTTTTCTTTTCTGTTAATGTTTATGTTGTGGTTTTGCTGGCATGGAGGAAACTATCATTTCAAATTATTCACCTTTCTCTCATTATTATTATTATTATTATTATTATTATTATTATTATTATTATTATTATTATTATAAGAGCGAAGCAAATATGCAGGTAATGTCGGTGTCTTCATTTATTCAGATTCAGAGCGACACAAAAGTGAAAAAAAAAATTAAGTTATTTTTATAAGGTGATACAACGCTTTAGTGATATTTTATTATAATATCTTGTAAGTTTTCTCACTTGTTCTTCCACGATATTAGTTTAAACAATTCATTAAATTGGACAAGACCGCTCCGGTGGTCTAGTGGCTAAAGCGCCCGCCTCGGAAGCAGGAGGTCGTTGGTTCGAACCCCGGGCGAGTCATACCAAAGACTTACAAAAATGGTACTAACAGCTGCCTCGCTAAGCGCACGGCATTAAGCGGTTAGTGTTAGAAGTGGTCGACCTGGTGGCAGGATAGTGTGACTGGGTGAAACATCATGCATGATGCCCCAGTTCTAGACATCACCATAAACTACCACACTGCAGGCATCGTAGCCATATGACTGCAAAATTGATAAAGCAACTTTAAAAATCCTAATCATACACACTCGTTGGACAAATGATAATTATATCAGTTTAATTGAGTGTAAACTTGAATATATAGTATCTTACTTGGTTTAATTCATAGTAATGACATCTACCCTACTCTATAATTATGTTACTGGGATGGACTACACGTTGACCAACTTGGTAAAAGTGCACCCCCTTTAAAAAATTATCTTTATTACATGTATGAAACGATAACGCGTTAATTGTTTGATAGAAAACATTCTACATGTAATCGAGAGCAACTATAACTTAAGCCACTTGATGACGAGACTTTTCCAGGGATTGGACTAATCTTAAATTCTCTTTCTTATATATGTACATGTTACTGACGATACAATTCTTATTCTTGTTGAAATAGTGTTCACGACTTTAGCATGATATGTCCAAAAGAGGTAGAGAATGTGCTGTAAAAAAAAAAACAACGCAACAAACTGTATAATCAGCCTGCGTGAATTCCACAGAGGTCATGAGGTGCAAGCAGGAATCGTACTTGAAACAAAACAGTGCTTATCTATTTTGCTTTCGAAATGTATATTGCTGTATTGAAGATGATTGTGTGGAAGACTAGAAGAACATTGTAATATCGAGACCAAAGGAAGAAAGTATATATATATATATATATATATATATATATATATATATATATATATATATATATATATATATATATATATATGTATGTATGTATGTATGTATGTATGTATATATATATATATATATATATATATATATATATATATATATATATATATATATATCAGGTTGCATCATCTATCAATTAGCGCACAACCGCAGTTTCGTCTCCAGGTAGGTGAAATTGATGTCATACACGGTTGGATAAATGTTTTCTAACACAATAATGCGTAAGGAGTGGATTTAAAATACAAAATGTACAAAATTTAATTAGATATAGCTTTGACATTTTCATCCAAATTTCTTTCGTGACAAAGTAAAAACCATTAGAGATAGGCTTGCCAACACAATTTCGTTTGACTCGTCGTCAACGTAAAGTTGCGATACGGACTTTTAGCGGCAACCGTTAGCAGCATTTGGACATGTCTCAATGGATTTAGTACGTATAGTACGTACAATCATGATGAAGAGTGCACCGAAGTTGTGTGAACTTGATCCAATTCTGAACGCACTGCTGCTTGAGTGCTTAGATCCAATATTGCCAATATTGCCTTCACTAACTGATGTATTAACACCTTTCTCTCATCCTCAGAATTCCAATCATTTTTCAAAGTGCCTTTGTAAAGCCTCTGCCGAGGAAACCAACACTTGATCATAGCGATTTAAAGAACTACCGCCCAGTTTATACTCTCAAATTCATGTCAAAAAGCTAAGAAAACGTTGTTCACTCCCAACTTGAATCTGATCCTAATTCAAACAGGCTTTTTAGCAATGCATATAGCTTTTGCCACAGTACTGAAACTACCCTTCTGAAATTAGTTAATGACCTTCTGTCTGCTTTGGATAGTGCAATGATTACAGCCCTCACCCTCCTTAATTTGTCCGCAGCATTTGACACAATAGACCATGATATATTACTTCACCGTCTCCAGCATGTATTTGGCATTCCCAATACAGCCTTAATATGGTACTATGGCTCAAGGTCTACATGGGCAACAGGACATATATTGTGTCCGCAAATGGAATACACTCGAGCTCAGTTGATTTATGTTGTGGGGTTCCACAGGGATCTGTTCTTGGACTTGTACTCTTTATTCTTTATACTCAGCCGGTCTCTAGTGTCATACATCATCATCCAGTGTTTCACCAGTTGTACGCGTTTGACATCCAAATATACAAATATAGCCACCCAACTGAAGTTTATGCTACCATCCAATGTGTAGAGAGGTGCATTTCCAATGTGAAATGATGGTTGACATGTAACTAGCTGCAACCAAATGATGATAAAACTGAAGCCATTCTGATTACAACACAAAGACTTTTTCACTTATATATGTTACCTCAATCAATAAATGTTAGCAACACCAACATTAAATTCACACATTGAGTACAAAACCTAGGTGTTATTCTCGACAGTAATCTCTCATTGCACCAACATGTCAAGAACATATGCAAGGCTGCATATCTTGAGCTGAGACGCATCAGCTCCATTTGCAATTATCTTTCAGTTGACGCCACTAAAATACCTGTATGTTTATTAGTACGTTCAAGACTGGACTAGTGTAACTCATTTCTGTCTGGTTCGTCTTAACATCTAATCCAGAAACTTCCAAAAGTTAAAAACACATCTGTTCGGATCATCCTTAGAGCACCACGATCAGAACACATCTCCCACTGCTCTGAACGCTACACTGGCTATCCTTTTGATCCAGACTCAAACACCGTGCTTACCCTCCTCTTCTGGCACTCGTATTCGAATACTTTCCACTATGAGAGTGAAGTCATATGGACAATGTTCTTTGCATACCAGGGCCCAGCAACGTGGAACGAATTTTCTACTAAACTTAGACACAAATACACAGTGATCTCATTCAAGAGGGCTCTTAAAACGCACCTATTTCGATTGCAAGGACAGACTTAAAAGCCTAATATTGTTTACTTATCTTAAATATTTTCAGCATGTTTTCTATTTTCTAATTTCATTGTGTTTTTTTTTTTTTTTTTTTTTTTTTGTAATGATTTCATTTTATAAGCACTATACAAAGTCTTCATTATTATTATTGCATTATGATAATACAAATATAAATCCCGCAGCAAGATTTAGAGATTTTTGTTTAACATCAAACATGCAGGTTTTAAAGAAATAAAGATGCAAATAAGTTGTTGTAGTATACTTTTTTCCACGGGATTAAGTAATATATCGTTTAACGTCAGTCAAGTTCAAATATATAGCGATAATGACTGGCCTGTATGCGAAACTATATCACAAACTCTTATAATATACCGAGCAGTGGTGTCAGGTAATCACATTATGGCAGAAACAACTGTGTAGTTCTCACTTACAGAATCTGACAAAAAGACTCGTAAAAGTATTCGCTGTTGTCAATGGATACGGGCCACTTCGGCTACGCTCCTTTTAACACCATATAAATAATACAATTAAACAAGTTCCGGTACATCAGCGAACTTTTATAACGGATAAGTAATATTTTTCTAAAAAGAAACTTTGAGTGACTCATTCAGACAGCATGAATTAAATAATATTGGTCAACATTCCGAGAATACTTTACACAGCTCAAAACAAGTGTTTAAGCAGAGTTTTAGTATTCAATTCAAACGCGGCCATTGTATTGCTGTTAGCGGCGCGTGTTGCCATCATGGTTAACCCAATATTTAAGGATATTGATTAATTGATTAATTTGTTTTAAGGTTGATACTTTTTACTTATATCTAAAGTTTAAAATAGGGATTCGGCGGATGTCAATGCGCATTGCAACCTTTAATATCGTTTTACTCTTCAAGAAGAGAGAAGGAAAATCTGCATAATCATTTCTATATGTTTCTTGGGCAACCTTAAATCTCTATTATGTGTCAACGAAGCGGTTCAAACCAAGAAGACTAGAATAAAAACAACTATGCACAAATGAGATTATGTTTTGAAGACGACACATTTTATATTAAATAATTCCTTAAATTGCTTAATATCCTGTGACTACTATAACAATGGAATATCTGAGATATAATCTGTTCTTACATAAATTTACATAAAATAACAGATGTCGGTATGGCTCAACAATTTCTAGGTCAATACAAATATTTTACAGTATAAACATAAAGCTGAAATAAACTAGTTGACACATAATAGAGTCAAAATGTTGAATTTCTGTAGAAACAGCCATGTAAAGTTTACCAAACATAACCATTTTTCTGTTTTATTTGTTTTTATCGTGTCTATGTTTCGTATTTGCCTTTGAAAAAGACTCATTAAAGAGTCGAAAGCGATCAGGCTAGCTAGATACTAGTGTTGCACTATTCGTAGTCAGTTTATTACATTTATTTTAATCAATCCCTGACAAACGTGATCCCTTGATGGATCCATTGCACTTGAAAGGACTGTAATGCGCCATATGATTTGTATTCTTATGGTTAAGCCGCCGAGGTAATATTGTATGGGTAAAATTTATTTTGTCGTCAAAACCTTACAAATACAGACCGCACCCACCTCTGTTCGAAATATGTAGATCTCTTCCCAACGCCAAGAATAATTCAACCACATTTCACTCCAATAGGTAGGTCGCCAGTGGGAGTTAAAAATGCCGTCCTGCCACAAAGCCTTATGCACTATGTGCCTAGCTGACGGTTACCCGTGTGAGGTCTGCTAAGATCAAAATATCGATTAAAATAAAACGACCGAATGAATATTAACATTGAAGATATTTTTAGTGTCAAAAATGTGGACTTGACTCAGTCATGATAATATAGAGGTGCCTGGGAAGAACGGTTTTGGTGATTGTTGTGGTATGCATATGGTAAAGTTTCGAAGCGGCTGTATCCATGCTGTAAGTGTAGTACTGGGAGATGGACTATTCACAGGTTATGTGAGAGTTGTGGTGTTAATGATGCGCAAACATAGATGAAAATACCAGAGGAAAGAACAAAATATATGAATAAAGTTATACGTGCGTTACAAGCAAACATGTGACTACTTATGCAATAATTTTATTTTAGTAAATTATGAATAATTTATATAAACCTTGATCAAAGATCAATGATATCTCATCTAGATTTTCCACGAACGATCTGCTGCGAATAGGAGATATGGTATCACGGTACCAATTATTTTTCCATAATCCTCAGTGCCAATATTATGTGAAATAAATATACATTCTATCCTACCTCAGCATGCATGTCACACACTGTCATAGAGAACAATGTTAGATTGTCAATTTGACAAGGACAGAACCAGGTACACCTTTGCTTTCACGCGAGATAACTCTGCTGAAGCAAGATAGGCGTAGGAGTTATCTAGTCACACAAAACACATTTTTAGTCACGTGTACCACATTTAAAGAAATCATAAAAAATGCAAGCTATCATTTAGACATGAATTAACATAATCTCGCATGTTGCCAAGGTGCTCAGACTTTTGTAAGCCAAAGAGAAAGTACTACTCTTACATAATGTACCAATCATAGCTAGTCTTGTCGTTTAGTTTTAAATACAATGTTGCCTACACATTAAGCTCCGCCCACCTGGGATTGTACAATTGGTACCGTTATACCTCTTGTCAACCTTAATTCGTTTCAATACTATGTGATACAGCTTGGGACTGTACAAGTAACAAGTGTACGTAGTCTCGCTTGTCAAAAACAATTTCACGAGTTACCAAGCTGTGTCTTATATTAATGTGTATGTAATGGTCTTTAAACTATTCCAACTGCTGTTTTCGTATTTGTGCTTTACTACCAAACTACGTCATGGATATAGTAGGTCAAAGGTCAATGTACCAAAGAGTATGTACCTCTTCTACTTCAAAAATTACCTAAAGTCACCTAAAATAAAGGAATTTATATTTGTTTGGTAGATGCAGAACTTAACATCAGAGACAGGTGGACATGACCCAATCTTGTTATAAAGTATAAGCTTTGAACACTTACACTGTCTGCAGATACATGAGGACAGTCCCCCCCCCCCCGCCACTCACACAAAGGTCAACCTGCCCATCCTCCTTTTAACACAAATAGAACGCTTCCTTCCTTTGTGTATTGAATAAAATTGATGCAATAAGCCAAGCTGTCACCATATATAGTATATCACAGCTTCTATTTGGTTATGTTGGACTTGTGGATGAAATTTGGGGTATACAATACAGAAAAATGCCAACGATAAACAATAAGTATAGCGAGTCAAATTAGTTCAAAACGGGAGGAGAGTGTGTATCTAAAATGGAAATGTAGCTTATTATAAAGGAAATAAAGAAGACAAAACCATCAATGATAAAAATGATAAGTGAAAATTTGATGACCTTACCTTGGACAAATATATGGAGGCAGTGACCTATAGGTCAAACGACAGTATGAAGGTACCTGTGTTATAACATCCCTTATAGGCACTAACATTTCAGATGAAGTGTTGTTCATTCCCATCTAATATTAAAGGGTCAATAATTTAGATAATATAGATGCATATCATTTATATTTCTTATACATACGAAATTAGGAATAATGGGCTTCAATTAGGCAGAAAAATACCTAGATCGAACAAAACATACTTTATCAGTTTTTAAACCTGTAAGCGTTACTGTGAGAAATTATTAAATTGCTTCTACTTACATTTGCATCAAGACTGAGGACTAATACAATACTTCACAACTTTTCTCTTTATCTGCATAACCAACCACTGAAAAGGTGAGATTTTATATCTTGAAATATTATGTCTGGTGTAAGAGAGATAACTAAATCATATACATCATGTGTGGTATCTGTATTACCTCCAATATAGTGTCCATGTAACATAGATGAGTTCCCAAACTCATGAATTAACTTCAATGCAATTAAATTATCTAAAACTTCATTAATGATAAAGTGAGAACCTAAATTCAGGCTTCTATATGTAGTGTAGACATGAAGAGTGTTCTCCACACTACCGGCATGTGAAGTGCTGTCTTCCATAAACATACAGATATGATCCCATGCCAATTTGGATTATTGTGCTGTGATGCAAAGTTTGAAGAACAATGTTGACTTTGATGGAAGGAATGGGCCATCTGTGACTAATATGGTGATCACTCAATAATGTTTGACTTAATATGGAAATTCCATAGGAACAGCTGGACAGAAATAAATATAATTAATTGAAAGTCAATCGTAGGTTATAATTGGCCTTATACATGTGTCAATACGAAATGCTGACTTAAATAAACTGCACTTGTCTGTTGGTATTCCCTGCTACATCAACAAGAGGGGATACAGGAAAATGTATCTCAATAAACTGCATGAACAATTTCAAGGCAAGAAAGTGCACAAAAGTTGACACTTACAGCTGGACAACATTGAAATAATTTTAATTCGATCTGTCAGTCACTGTTTATACACTCCATCCCATATATGATCTAATTAATGTCATGTATCCTTGGATGAATCACCATTGCATGCACCAGATGTTTAAGACTGCATATCTCATTAGCGAAGTAGTAACTTTTAAATATACATCATTACCAAGTACCACCGTACATTTTAAATTATGTGCTCACTATATCTTCGTGAATGAACTCTAAAAAGTTACAATTTCACGACCATTGTTTTGGTCTATCCACTATCATAGAACGAGAAAGAAAGAGAAATGATACTTTCACTGAGTTACAATTAAAGTTCATATTAAGGTCATATATATATATATATATATATATATATATATATATATATATATATATATATATATTCCTTTAGTTAACCCCACTACATATAAATAATTTCTCCAGGATATCACATAGCTTCCCTTTCTGGTGGGACAAATGTTGGACTTTGCTTTTGACAGGGCAAGAAAGATGACTGTGGAGAGGATGTCATTTTTTAAATGAAAGAAAGAGATAGGGAAATATAACACCATGTCTGCATTCCACTATAGTTTATAATAAGTTGTGTTAAGTACGGTATATTTATAATTAGTACATAATGGAGACGTCTACAAATCATGCGTCAAGACGAATCGGTCTGAATAATTCCTCATTTAAAGACAGCATCTTTGAAACATTACCCTGATTAACTTCATCATAAAACAGGTTCGATGCTAAATTAAATTGTAAGACCGCGTTTTTTACCTTATATTTTGTTTATGTTTAGTATCGATCAAGAAAAATAAAAGTGATCGAATGCCAATGCATGCACAATCACATTCCCTTGGTCTTGGTTTCACCATTAAAATGTACTCCCGTTACCTTATACAACACCGTAATATAATTATATTCCGACATGAAAGTACAGATTTAGAAATCCTCGTTTTGCTTCCAAGTTTAAATAAACTATCTGCAAAGCAAATTACACCTAATAATTCCACAGTTATACTGTTACTTTCTCCAGCAGACGTTGTGGTGTACTTTTGGCACAGTGACAGCGCTCGTAGTTTTGTATTTGGTACTTTTAGATACGGAGCGTTTTCACACATAAAGAGGTATTCTGATATTTAGCTTTGCCTCAAACGATCTCTAAAATGAAACACGAGATTCGAACCTAGGAAAGAGAAATGGTGGGTAAGTTTCTAGAATGAAAAACAGAATGTATGACTGGAACAGAAATGTATCGACTACAAAGGATATGCTTAAATTAAAATATAGTTCTGTTGCATTAAAATTACAAAAAATGGTGAAGGAAGAGTATGTTCAAGACAAAGAATGGCTAAATATGTTTTAGTTAGCTAGCATAATTTTCAACTGATGATTTATTAATTTGCTAGGTTTTACCGATGCCATCCTTTTGCGTGAAATAGAAGATATGTTTGGTAAGCACTTTTGGGGCAGAAAAGACAGCAGTGATAATAAATGTGTGTACCCTTCTTGCAAGTTTGCTTTGATGAGCTGCTTGTGGAATATGGTAAGCTATCTCACAATACAGCGCTGTAATGCACAATCACATTAAAATTGAGCGAATGTCTTACAGAAGCCCTTATTTCGTAACAATAACAGAAGAACATAAGAACCAAAGGAGGTTCCCAATGCCTAGTATAAAAGAGTTGTGCAAGTATAATAGTTTCAAAAACTTCTTAAATAAATTTGATACTGTCCTTGAAGATGTCGAAACTATTTAGCTTGATGAAGAATTTATTTGAATCCTCGTTAACAATTTATCTACACTAATGAACAGCAAGACTTTATTCTTCTTGCGATTTAACCATGTTATGTCATAGCTAAAGTAAGGGCTGGTGGCATGGGAACCGGACGTTCAAACGTGCCGTTGTGAGAAGTTTTTCCTTGAACATGCCAACTTTTGAGTTGCTGTTGGAGGGATTGTCGGACCCTTTTAAGAACGAACGTCTGCATGTATTTTTGATATTTCAAATTCTAATTCGAATGTTGCACCTTTTAGAAGGAAGGCAAACCTGACTCTAATGATTCCGTTTTGCATATAGGTGGAATTAACATTAATCATCTGTCCTCCGACTATGGTGAAGCTATTGTTAAGGAAACGTATCACACATAAACAATCAGCACACGTAAGTTCAACCGATAGAAATGAAAGATTTTGAAAGGATACGGAATAAAAGTTTTAGGATAAGTTTTAGAACCAACTGGTTGCTATGTTGCTATATAGAAAAAACTCGAAAATACACTAAAGAGGTATATATCTTTACACCGTAAACATCAATTAGCATGCATTACTTTGTAACCATTGCGAATACCGGCTTCATTTTCAAATTTGTCAAAAGGTAACTTGGAAATATTACAGAAAGTGTAAAACAGCGACATGTTTCAGGTTCAGCGAATACATTTAATGCTTCTAATTGAGTACGTGGTCAATTTGATGAAAAACTTTATCCATTAACACATTTCTTGTGCTGATTGATAGGTCAACGTTTTTGTTCGTTACGGGCTCTGTGGAAACATAACGTGTCGTGCACGTGCCTGCAATATCAAGGTGTTCAGGATCGTAGAATGCTGCAATGGAAAAAGAAAGTAGTACCAACACTGATATTATCAAAATGGCAAAAAGGTGATACTTGCAGCATGGCGTTATCATGTTTATCCCACTGAAACATTTCAATGTTTCACTTTGAAATATGTGATAAATGGCACATCACAGGCAAAATGCAACAATTATATTTGACAGAAGATGTTCGCATATCTTTTCTAGGATATATCAAGCTAATACCTGCTCATTTCTCTCTTAATCTCTCTCTCTCCCTTCAATGACACATATCTATATATCTCTCTCTTTCTCTTTCTCTCTCTCTCTCTCTCTCTCTCTCTCTATATATATATATATATATATATATATATATATATATATATATATATATATATATATATATATAGTTGAAGGGCTTGACAGACATCACCGTCATTGTCATCACATAACATAATCATCAACATCATCATTATTCTTAATTTCTCATCTTCAAAGATCAGGTTACAAACATAGGAAAGAGTAATATAGGAAGACTAAAAATGCATTAGTTATCTACATTTAATGTAAATATGTAAATGAGAGAAGTCTCTAAAAAAGGCTTCCTTTTAAGAAAGGATGTCATCTGAATATTTTACTCCTCTGTTCTAAACAAAAGTTTTTCCTCGTATAGAAACGATAATAGTTGTATGTGGGCACTGTGGGACCAAAATGCCCCTAAGGGGACAAACGGGAGTTCCTATGTTATATAATTCCGTACATTTAATATGGGAAGGGTTTTACAGAGATTCAAGTGTGTATGGGGACCAACGGAAACAATGTTACTAGCGATTGATTGTAACGGGTTTGAAATGATAACATGCTAGAGTTGACCTCAGCAAGTGCCACAGCAGGTAAATATGGGAATCATATGTTAATGGGATCAATATGCTTAACATGATAATGATTATAGGGAGAAAATAGTTTAAATGGACAGCATGATAATGGGGACAACATGGTTTATGTGGCCCGGAGGCAAATATAATGTGAATATGACAGAGAAACAAACATATGCACATCACATAGAGAAACACATACGGCAATATTTGAATGTTATTTTCCATCTTTCTAGATATGTGAGTGGTCATGAAAAGGTTCTTTTATTTTCTCCTACGTCTTCTTCTTTAGCCACTATTGTTTCAACATGTATTTTTACTGAATATATTTCTTTCTCATCAATAGGGATCCAGTTTTGATGGTCCCAGTCTCTAAAGGTTTCTTGGACCTTAAGACAGTTGTAATTTATGTATTGAAAATCCCTTTCTTTCATCTGACGTTTCTTTTCCTTATTCTGCTCCTTCCAGGCAGCCTTTATCTTCTTAGCTATCTCTGCTATTGCGTATTTCCCAAATATATTGGCTGTTTGAAGAGCACCTGCTTTCCGATCAATACGGCTTAGGGTATACCATTGTGCCTTTTCTTGTCCTAGCTGCTGTTCTAACCCTATCACCATGTCTACTCCTTCCTGCAGCTGACCTACTTTGCATCGCTTGGCTGAGTTCATGTTTGTCTTGTTGATGAATGCTATACGCGTCGCACTTTATGGCTGATATACGTACGTGATGGAAAACATCCCTCACACAAATACATATCAAGTAGAAGAGCAAAGCATGAATACTATATATGGTACGGACCTAAAATAAACTGCATCTCTACATTTTCCATACAAAAAACACTATACTACATACAAGCATACAATAAAAATAAAGGGAAGATAGTTTGTGCAAGTAAAGATAATACATACGTCAGAATCAGTCAAGCGAACACTATCATAGACGCAAGGGTAGGATGTATATATAGTCACACTACTATATCCAGCAAACATAAGTTCGATAAGGAAAACGATTTGCTTAGTAAAGGCACTTACATTCATACAGTAAACCTACCAAACACACGTTATCAACAAAAAAGACAGGAAGTGTTTATGGACACACCAAGAATTCCTCACATGCAAAAAAAGCATTTTATAATAGGGAAAACGATGTTGTATAGGAAAGACATACACAAACAGAAACAAGAATAAGACATGTTAGGCTAACTGATTCATGGCTTTTATCAAGACGTGTGGTGACTATGAAAAGGCTGTTTTCTTCTCTGGTTCACCTGCTGCCCATACCTCCTAGATCGAACTCCAGGCACACATCGTCTAGTCTATCGATTTCACATGGGTTAATGGAGATGGAAAACGCTAATGGGAAATATGTCGCTTCATTGCTCTAATCTTAGTTTGAGGGACTGTGGAGAATATTCTTGCTTTCCTCTGAAGTCGATGCTGTGTTTGTAGATGTTGTTGTGGTTGCTGTCTCTGTTGTAGCCACTCACGCTGTTGTGTTGCAACTTCAAAGGTCAGTTTTCAATCTTGGGGACTCTTATTAATTGTTGATGGAATGACACTTTCAACATGGCCTCACCGAACAGACTGATCGTATGTTATGGTGCTTTCTTCTTCTCCAAATCTCTGTATCATCCTCTACTCTTCTGCCAGAGTTGAAATGATCAGCTGGGTTGTCGTTTGTTTTGGGGGGTCATCAATACGTAACCAACTCAACACTATATATGTCTCTATCACGGACATGACGTACAACACACTATACGAAAACTTTAATCAGATCATAAACAATACCACTATATGTACAAATAATTTTTGCGCGAACCGCAATGAAACTATATCTCTACCTTTTACATGTAAAATCCTTATATTCCACACAAACAGACACTGGATAAGATTAAGTTTATTTTGTGACGAAATGCAAAGACTAAAAACATACAATCCAGCTAAACACACACTTTATATTATTAACGGTAGGAAATCATTTTAGAGACATATCTATATTCTTACATACAAAACAAACACATAAGAAGAGAAGGATTTTTCGTTGGGGAAAGACAAACACATACACAGACAGCTACAAGATATGAAACATATGACAAAAGTATTAGCATCTCTAATTTCTAGACATTTAAAGTGGCCCTGAGAAGTCATTTAAGAACAGGAATTGTCACACAAGCTTTTTAATGCACTGGCTAAACATTTAGCTTTCGTAGATGATAATCCAAGCCAATCTAGATTATCTTTCAAGGTTATCTCTTGCCTCATCATCACGCATGTATTGCATTTAATCTGACTAGGTAGATTATTTTAACATACAATACAGTGTTCCTGGGTCAGAGCCAGGTCCGTACCAAATTAAGGGACTAAATGTTGTGTTTGTTCCGACCATCATGATATCATTATCGTCTCTTTGTCTTTTTCTTCTGTATTTTATCTTCTTTTTCTGGGTCAAATACATTCTTTTTATCTTTTTCACCTGACTCATACTCCAACTTTGTTTCTAATATTCTCGAAATTACTGTACAAAGGTGTGCCTTGGCTTATTGGTGTGAACGAGATCTCCACATGCAGGACAAAAACGTAATAATTGGAAAGAGCTTTTCTGTCGTTGACTTTATCATGCGATGGTTTTAGTAAGGATTAACAAAGGTACACTTGCAAGAAGAATAGCGAAGTTGTTCTTTTCCTTCGTGGATGTAGTGTTTTGTATGCTTAACAACCCCGGCATTTCTCCCCGCAACGGATGTGTTGCTCCCTTTTGCTAAATTCTTCGTAACATTTCTCACAATCATAAGTATATCTGAGAAATCCCATGATACTGGTAATGGCATCGAAACTTTCATCATGATAAAATAAGTGAATGTTATTTTCGTCTGAGGAAACGGGTCCTCGAAATGTTATATCTCCACGATCTCCAAGGATACATTTCTAATCTGTAGCGAGGAGCCAGTACGTCTTGAAGTAGTTTTCATTTCAGGAATACACCAATCGGTCTCTTCGATACTCCTATATGCTGTAGTAGGAGTTCTGCTTCTCGCTTCATTGTTTTGCATGGTCAGAATTTCGAATGTTCTTCTAGACTCTTTTCCATTCTGAAGTTTCTTTCTTGACTGTATACATTCGAACCAAGACGATGGCTCGGGTTAAGCATATGTGGGTTGGGAATTGATAACTTTGGATGATGCTGCGTTTGGTGCTGCGAATGTCGTGCACCAAAACACTTTTCAACTTTCTCTCCTTTTTGGAGCGGAAACGTGAGTCATGTAAAATTTGTCTTTCCCAACAGTTGTATGAAACGTTTCTGGGTTGTTAGACGTGATGATTTTAGTAGATGACGCTGCATGATGTCAATTCTGCATTATATAAATTTCACCGAGTAATTCTAACCCGTGGTTCTAATTTTTCTGGAAATACGATTTGCAACTCTCGAAAGTGGTAATACTACACAGGACCTACTGAACGACTTTCTTTCATTGTAGATCTCTTTGTCTTTCGGCACACGTGTTGATTCAGGCTCGACCGTGTCGTCTTCGAAACCTCTGGCATGGATTTATGCTAACGCTTCTCATATGTGAGGGAACACTGCACCTTTTTGCACTTTACGTTCGCATAGTTTCTCACTGGAATACTGCGATTGTTTCATCTTCATTGCAAACTTTCATTTGACTATGTTTTATAAGCATGATTCATCATTCAGCACTTAAACAGTCTAGATTCAAGAGTCAACAAAGATTGCCATTCTGGACAAACATTGGCAGGCAGGCATAAGAATGTATACTTCAGAGACGACGATGCAGTAATCCTCTTCTCGAGATAAAAGTCAAGGTATTTGAGATATCTGTCAGGAGAAAGGGGACTAGGTATCAGAATGCCGATAACATCACAGCGATTGAACGATATAAAAAAGAGAGACAAAGGTCAAGATACATGTTAACATTGTTAGGACACAGTACTCTTGTCTTCAGCTGACCTAAGAGAAAAGAAAACAAATTAAACCGGCTAGAGGAGGAGGTGGAGTGGTATTCACAAAGTGAAGAACAATTCCAGACATCAAATGCACGAAATCCAGACCACGAGAAAAGCGTAAAGACAAGGACGAGTCTATGCCTTTGAAGAAATTCAAAAAGAGAGACAGACATTGAGCTAAGAAAATAGAGTTGTATTTGAAATGTTCTTTTGTGATTTCAAAAATATAATATGCCAAAATTTGAATGGAGATGTATCTTTGTCTTGAGTTTGATACTAAGCAACTTAAAGCGCACTCGCACATGTTTTACTGGATCTGAAAACTTTGAACAGTATATCCCTTTCCAAGAAATGTAGATGGTCCTGAAAATGACCGTTCAGAGCTTTTTGACAAAACAGGCATTATGAGCTGTAATTGTCTTAAGTTCTTGCCATGACCTTAACTTACTTCTCCTGATTTTGTTGCAGGCATCTCAATGGTAGTGAATGTAGATGTAGTTATGGCGTTGTTGGAGAGTTTGCAACGTGAAGGTCTCTATCTCTTGGGTCTAGTCAAAGACGTTTGATATATTTGTTTCAGATACCTTAATTCTGCCAAACTTTCTTGCAGCACACATATATTTTTCTTCCTCCGTCATTCTTCTGTTCTGCTCCTTCACACGTTCTTTTCTCTCCTTCTCGTTTACCTTTTTCCACATCACAATTTTGATGAATAAAAATGCTTGTTCGTCTTCTTTCTCGTCAATTTTTCCTTCTGTCTTTTTCTAAAATCCTCTAAAAAAAATGGTAACGAGGGAGAAGGATTTATCTACTGTGGCGACGGTAAAATAAGAGCTAACCGTATATATCAAGCCAACGGAAGATACTCCGGTGTCCTGTTTACTGGATTGTGAAAGTTGCATACGGATATATTCGTTGGTTCGTTTTCTTCACGAAACAGAATAACACTTACTTGTTGAACCGCCTTTCTTAATTTCATGCAAGAAAGATTGACTATAATTACATAAATGTGTGCAGTGCTTGGACGACCTAAACAGAACAGCGTCTAACAGTGTTGTACTATCTTTCTCTTCTTTAATCGTAATAAAGGTTAGTTATGATATGAAGTTGGTGTATGCTGAACGAGGGCAAAAAGATAGATATGTACTTGACACACAAATATATTTACAGTGATTATATCATGTGGCAGTTTCCGATCATAATCATGCCTAGTTAAAGGTAAGGGATTTTGTGTTGGCAGACCATCAGTTTTAACTCAGAATGCATAATCTAAAACTTAAAGACAATAATTTGCTTCAAAGAGTTGACAATATATGTTTCTTGCGCAGCTTTCATTAATCACACACCATACAGGGAATGTACAGTGACCGCATATATAAGTACGACGCTTTACAGGATTCATCAGACGTTGAGGTTTAGAGGAGTCGCCTTAAAAACCGATTTGTGGAACGTTTCGTCATGAATGTCAGCAACTCAAATGAGTGGCTATAAGGGACCACACTATGTTTTTCAGTCATACAGTAGTTACTTGTATCTAGCGATCATAACTCAGTAGCACGCTCGCCACTAAGGGTACTACTATTAGCAAAAATAGTTCAAAGTGATCGATTTTAGAAAGTCGAATGAAAATGTATCCATACAATCATGATATATGAGAGGTCCGTTACATTTTAAAGCACCACAGGAAAGAAGTGTTATGTAGGAAGAAGAGATGTGTCATTTTCATTTGCATTGAAGATTACCACTCTTAGCATTTACATCTAGCTCAGTTTCCTAAACAGTGCTACATGTATGCATTGATCTTTATCACTTATAACTATAAGTCGAGCAATATAATCACGTATTTTCACTATGTGATATGTTCTTGGTAATATTTATATTGGTTGTAGTGGTACATAATAATAAAAATAACAATAATAATAATAATAATAATAATGATTATTATTATTATTATTATTATCATCATTATTATTATTATTATCATTATTATTATTATTATTATTATTAGTATTATTGTTATCATAAGTAGTTTTAATTGTTTCGTTAAAAAAGGCAGACTTAAGGATGGGTAAGAATATATTCAGATATTCTACTTTAAATAAAGTGGTAAATCTCTAGAAGATACTAGGCTGGTCACTGATATATATATATATATATATATATATATATATATATATATATATATATATATATATATACCCCTAAACATATCCATCCATCCATCCATCCATCCATACATACATACATACATACATACATACATACATAAATACATACATACATACATACATATAGAGTGGTTAGATTCAATATGTCTAAAATTAAAGTATCATTTTTGGACGTAGAGGTCTTGAAAAATGAAAATAATGACATCACTACCATGAATATTCTTCATGCCATTCTATATCATGCACAAACGGGATGCCATATAGTCAAGTACAATGATATAGAATAATTACTTCTGATGATACTGTTTTTAAATCTTCTTTGACAGAGTTAGGTCAGCATTTTTTAAATAGAAATTACCAAATTGACGCAATTAATTCTGCTTTCCGAATAGTATCTTCTCTTACACAACTTGAATCTTTACAATGTAAAATCAAAAGTAGAAATGAAGATATCATTCCATTTGTTATTGAATAGAATCAAAGTTTGCCTAACTTAGATAAGAGCTATCAATAAATATTGGGATTTAATAAAATTATCATGCAAATCAAATGTTAAATCGCTACAAGAAAGCAAACCACACTTGCTTATAAAAAGATTAAAAATCTTAAAGATTTTCTAATTAATTCTAAACTAGATAAAACATCATATAAAAAAGGATCATCACCAAAATGTAACAGTCCTAGATGTTCGAACTGTATTATTATTAATGTAAATCCTTATTTCAATAGTAATAATACGAAAGAAACTTGTAATATGCGTCGTGATATTAATTGTGCAATATCAAATGTTATTTATCTGATCAAATGTAAAAGATGTTGCATCCAATATATTGTACAAACCAGTCAACATATATCTAAACGTATTAACCAACATACATCAGAGATAAAACATATCGGTCAATCATTGTTATTTTTTGTTGCCGTGTATTTTAACAAGTGTTCCCTTGATTTAGAAGATTTCCTTTCAACCTGTTGTTATAGTTGATTCTCTGTGATGGAACGTCTGCTAAAGGAAAGTGTTGGATTCACCGTCTTAATACGGTACATCTAACAGGTCTAAATTTCAAAACACTATACGACATTCATTAATATTTTTTAAATTATGTCCCCTGTTTACAATTAGTTAAGAATATTTATATATTATTCTAACTTTCAGAAAATCTTAACTAGTGAAACTGTAAACTAATGTCATAAAAATAAGCTTACTAACTCTTTAAAAATGAAAGGGCATTTTAAAATTATTTCTCAATATAGTATGATCAATTATTTATAAAATACTTGATTATTAGTATTATGTACATCAAATTTTTTTATTATATACATTTAGTTCTGATGAAATATTGACCTCGTCAATAATAAATCAATATATAATATAGTATTATTTTTATTTATATTTTTATTTGCATTAAGTGTGCATTATACATAAAAAAATATATATAAAACTGTAAATCTATATTTATTCAAATAGTTTTGAGATAGTTATCAATAGACATAGATTTGTCTTTAAGATGCAGTTTTATGCATTTTTTGTATTAAATTATCATTAATTTGTACTGTAAGTGCATATTTCCATGTCAAATACTCGTTGAAGAATATGACAATTAGGTTACAAATGCAAACTATGACGTCATCTTGGTTATGTCATATTATTTATATCATTGAACACTTAGAAACAAAATTTATTATATGCTCATTTTATTCTCCGATAACTTTGCATTGTCAGAATCGTTCAATATTTTGCGATATTGAACTCGCGCCAAACTTTATATTGCACTCATAAAGGAATTACTTTCTATTGTAAACAAACAATGGACGCAGACGCCAGCACTTTTGATTTGTAAAAATATCATGGACACTGAGGCAGTAGGCGGTTTACATTTTGGTTGATTAAATTTCTGTCTGAATGAATTAAAGCAGATGTTTCGTGGACTGCCACATACCAGCTGCTTTGCTACATTCTGAGTAAACGTTTTTGATACAATGCTCGCATTTAGGCGGGCGATAGACGCCAAATTTCAAAAAATTGCTGGGTACTTACAAATAGCATGCAAGTGACAAGGCATAAACAGTCTTATTTACCTGGTAATAAGAATGGCAAAAAATATACTTACAGTTTTACATCATAAATTTCCTCAAAACGGACATTCTTAGTTTTATAAATCCGAATTACATGAGCCATGTCATGGGTTCTCAAGCTTGATTACACATTTCGAAATTGTACTGAAATTTCGACTATATTCCAGGTGTAATTGCATACTCACTACTGCAATCAAAATGAAATAAACATTAAATTTCATAGTGACATTTTGATAAACGCAACTGAAAGACTTCATATTTTACCTAAATTATGACTTAAAACTTTTATGACAGAACAGAAACACACTTGCAGATGTCAATACGCTTCCTCCTCGCTGCTTCAATCCGATGTATTTCATGTAGAATTTTCACAAAAATTCAGTCCATATTCACGAAATTTCGTAGAATCGACAAAACTTCAAATTCTATTCATTCCAGTTCAAAACGAAAGATTGTTGCAATGCGCATTCGTTCACAAATATGACTCGAAATTTCAATTTTAAGTAAACCAAAACGATATTTTCTTTCGAAAGTTATGTTTAGCGCGCGACTAACTTCACATGTATCTGGGCGGAGTTATGTGTGCATTAATAATGTTGTTGTTGTGTAAGGATGAATGTGCGCTTGTGTATTTAGTTTGGAATAAGGCATACATTCAATTACTTTGTTTCCTGTAATGTAGTTTGTTTATATAATTAAGCCTTAGGTAGAATAACAAAATGAGCATATAATGAAAAGGTTACTCATTTGTATAGGAAAATATGTACACGTTTTGTCGGATGGATATACATCACTCCCAAGGTCGTGCAGTATTTCCGTCCGAAAAAAACTCGTTCAGATTTTCCCATACATATGCATTAACCTATAAATATTTAATTCAGTTTGGATTCCGTCTGATGAAGCAATAAAGAGAAACCTGACGTTCTACGTGCTGCTGTTTATTATTATTATTATTATTACTATTATATATATATATATATATATATATATATATATATATATATATATATATATATATATATATATATATATATATATATATATATATATATATGTGTGTGTGTGTGTGTGTGTGTGTGTGTGTGTGTGTGTGTTCCTATATGTGGGTAGGCCAGAAGGTTTAACAGACATCATGCCAAAATCTACCCTTGAATCAACAAATAAAGCAAAACAGTAATTCCTGTAGTGGTTCTAGGTACGAATATGTAATGATCTCCTGTCTTACTTTGCTAATATGTGTCATGTCTTCATATGGCGACACGACTAAAACGTATGGCTCCAAACGACGTTAGGATGAAAGAAATACACATTTTTTGCACATAGACTAATCATAACAAGAAAAAGGATCTATCCAACATGAGGCAAAACACGTGCTCATTTTGGATGTATCGTTTATAATGCACATCACTGGGCTATTTTATTAATATGGCTGATTCGTTCCTGTTATGTTCGTAATAATATATATTTTTAGACTGCAAAAAGGACAACAGTAGGATGGTGTGGGAACGACAGCATCAGTTGCCAGGACCATTTAATATTGTTCTCGAGGTGGCATTTTAGCGTACTAGCTTTGATAAATACACAACTCGTTTTGGAAATTATCCTTATACAACTTTTGGCTAAATTGAAAAAATGTCTTAAAAGCATCTCTAACATTCACTAAGTAAATAAATTTATAAAAGGAAATTCACAACATCAAATCGCCTATTATAAGAGTGGTGCACACACCTAACGACCTTCCATTTACATTTTATCATTTAAAATGTAATATCTGTTTTAAAAAAACACGAAAAGAAGTTTGTGGGTTAAGTTAATTTTAATGCATGTTTTGTTTGAGTGGATGGTAGAAACCTTATTAGGATACAGCTCTGCGATCTGTGCAACAAGGATATGTTCGCCCTGGAATACAGATTATTTGTGAAGAGTTTTCATTAAAAGCTATGTAATGTACCAGTATAAATGCAGATGTTAGATCAATATTGTCAATTAAAGCAACGACGACAAGAACAAATGAGTTCATCAAAAAGGGCGAACCTTTAACTGATTTTGTTTATTTATTTATTTATTTATTTATTTATTTATTTTATTAAGATCCTATCCGATACCGTGTCAGAGAAATCTAGGACCTACTTTGAGAATTTGATTGCCCTTGCCAGCTATGATATTCCGGGGAAGCCCTTTTAGTAACCCATTGGCAGTGGTATATATTACGCAAGACTAGTATATATCACCATTAAACCTGGTCACTTAAGTGGATTAGGTCAGAATATCATGTCACTATGATCACTCTATTTTCATTTAGTCTTCACTAACGTATGTTTGAAGTATATGTATGAAAAATATTTTTGGTTTGTAGAGCTAACGTCTCATTGCGGAAAACGTTTTTCTTAACTTTTCTCCTTGTAGAGAAAAAGCAAAAGAAAAAGGAAAAATGCTTCTTACATGTCTTAACAATATTCCTATAATACTACTGCAATCAATTGTGTTTCTCCTAAAGTCGGGTGGAGATCGACATCAATTCGTTTGTATATATATAATATTAATTTTTTTTAATTCTGATTCAAGTACTTTCGTGGCGTATATATGCATGATTCGCATTATTATTTCTGTATTTTGGTGATGTTTGTCAGAGCTGAAGATCGTGAATTTAACGTTAGGAAAAACATAAATTACACAACAAACAGATCGTTATATGCTTCATAAAATGATCAATTTATGGGTAAGATACGAATAATGGTTATATATACCACCAGTCCATGTCTATCGTACATTTTTGTTTATGTTGTGGTTCTATTTTTTTCCATCAAAAACTTCTATCTTTAGCTAGCCTCATTTTAATATTCAGCCTTTGGTTAATGTGTGTCCCAAAACACGATCCGAAGAAAAAATAAATAAAAGGAAGGAATCCTCAATATTGACAGTCGACATTTAAATATTTTGGCTTCTACGAAAATTAGGAAAGAAACGGCACGTTTATGATACGATGTAGTTGAATTTATAAGCTCACAATGGAGTTTGTCTTCGTTGTTTTCTTTCGGTCCGAAACTTGCGCATGTGTTAGACGATATGCTAGATGGTTTCTTAAAAAAAGTTTATTCGGTCAGAAAGCAAAACAGTTCTCGATTGAGCTGCTAGTTTTGTAGAATCTTGACCTTGGCTATGCACAGCTATTGCAAAATATTCTGTTGTTGAAGATTATAAATACATGAATTGTTTAGTTCACTGTTTGACTATATGATATGTATATCTCTGTTCCAGTAGATATAAAGTCATTACTATACAGCATAAAAAGAGCTCCTACAATCATATCATTTGATATTAATGTGGGGCTGGGATCGGCTCTTTTACAATCTTTTCCTTTATACTTTGATATCATAATTTTAAATAATGTAAAATCTGTTGCATAAAGTATTCCATAAGCGTAACGGTGACAATACTTTTCCGTCACTAACACTGGACAACAAATTTTTACAAAAGTCATGTTACTGAAATAAAATTAGTCAATTCTTATCAATTTTTATGTGCTGAACACGAATATGACAGTCAAATTACAAAATTGGCTCTAGTTTTTTTGTAATCTGCAAGAAATTAATGTTTACATAACGAAATGCATTCCAATAGTAAAAGGTCAACTGTAATAGCCTACCTATAAAAAATCAAGTCATTGACTACATCTTAGATTTCTTCGCCTGTCTCTTGTACAGCTGTTCGGGAGCATCTCTGAGGAGTGTCCAGCAGTAGTCAGCCACCATTGTAGTGGACCATTTTCCCTGGTATCTTTGTTCCATTGTTGCGATATCTTGATGAAAACGTTCGCCGTGTTCATCACTAACAATACCACAGTTGCTAGGAAAGAAATCCAAATGGGAATGAAGGAAGTGAATCTTTAGAGACATATTGCAGCCAAGTTTCTTATACTTCATCAACATGTCTTCTACTAGTTCCTTATAGTTTTCTGCCCTAACATTTCCGAGGAAGTTTGTAGAAACTAGGCGAAAAGCATTCCATGCTTGTTTCGCGTCACCTTCCAGCAATTTGTTGAACCGGTCATCTTTGAAAAGCTCTCGAATCTGAGGACCCACAAAAACTCCCTCTTTAATCTTTGCTTCGCTGAGTCGAGGGAATTTTTCATGCAGGTATCGGAATGCTGGCAAAGTCCGGTCAATGGCTTTCACGAAGTTCTTCATCAAACCTAGTTTGATGTGAAGGGGTGGTAGCAAGATTTTCTGAGCCTCAACCAGAGCTGGGTGTTGGATATTCTTCTCTCCAATGGCTACATTCTGCCTGTGAGTCCATTCCTTCCTCATGTAGTGCATTTCCCTTGCTCGGCTATCCCACTCGCATAAGAAACACATGTATTTTGTATATCCTTGCTGCAGTCCCATTAAAAGGGCAACTACCTTCAAATCACCACAGAGGTGCCAGCTGTACTTGTTATACTCAATGGAATTCAGTAGCTGCCTTAAGTTATCGTATGTCTCTTTCATGTGGACAGCATACGCTACTGGAATAGATGGAAGAATGTTTCCATTGTGCAAAAGCACAGCCTTGAGACTCAGTTTCGAAGAGTCCACAAATAGTCTCCATTCTTGTGGGTCATGAGTGATTTTTAAAGCATTCATGAGGCCCTCAATATCGGAACAGAATATCAGATTACTTTCCTTTCTGAAGAAAGGCTCCAATTGCTGGTGGCGCTTTCGATATGCAGTAATTGTGACATCTTCTTCTAGAAGATTCCATTGTTGGAGTCTTGATCCTAGCAATTCTGCCTTGTTCTTTGATAAGTCCAAATCACGAATCAGGTCATTTAGTTCTTCCTGTGTTATTCTGTGTGGGGTTGATGATGCACCACAGTGAAAATCTGGATCACTGCATGCTGATGGACCAGGAGAAGAACAGGTCGACTCACCTTTGTCTTCGTCAGATGAATCAAGAGAATATTCTGCTGGAGGTTCTGGAATAGGAAGTCCCTCACCATGTGGAACTGGTCTCAATGCAGACGGAATGTTTGGGTAGACTATTCTCGACTTCTTTCGCTTCGTTATTCCGCCGGAAAGAGGAGGAACCAAGCAGAAGTAACAGTCATTTAGGTGGTTGCTTGGCTCTCTCCACACCATTGGGACTGCAAACGGCATTGATGACCTTTTGCAATTCAACCACTGTGAAAGCTGTGTTGTACATGTAGCACAGCATATATGCGGAGCCCAAGGCTTGTCTTGGTCACCAACCTTGCATCCGAAGTAAAGATGATATGCCTTCTTCACTTGAGAATTGATACTTTTCTTCTGGTTGGCAAATGTCACTTCCCCACAAATATAGCAAAAATTGTCCGCGGTATTAACACACTTTCGAGGCATTACTGTTCTTTATTGTACGTAAATGGATAAAATAATAAGTTTTATGTAACAGTAGCTTGAACTGTCTCGCACAACGTCTAAAATATTTTAAATGCTGAACCTATCTGATTGGGCTTTATATAGTACACTGCTTACGTCAGCTTCAGCAGCCGCCTGGCATTAGTATAATAGGCCTACACATGTATAGTACACTGCTGACGTCAACTTACTTCAGCAGCCGCATGGCATTAGTATTGCATTGCATCAGAAAATGATGCAATCAACTGTGGATGATGTGAGCATGATGGTATTATGCAATGTTACATCATTATTCCGGATGTTGCTGCAGTCCTGCTGGAGAAATTTACACAGTGAAACATAGAAAATGAGGTATATGAATATCTTCAAAACGAGAGCCAATACAAATTTTTCACGGTTATATTCGTGTTCGGCACACCAAAATACTACAGATTAGGGCCTTTTCAAGTCAGTAATGATTTCACTGTTGACCAGTGTAATTAGTAATCTTCAATGTGGATATTGCATAAGAATTTCTGTCTTATTTCACAATCATGGTATGTGTTCATTGGAGCAGATATGTCGAGTTCAGTATAGGTCATACTTGAGCGCTGATTTAGTTAAACATTCTCCCTTTTTTGCATTGTCCACGTGCGACAGCTAAATATATTTTATAGTAATATATTTAATACGCGTAACATTAAAAACAATATGAGATTGGTTGTTACATGTAGACCGTGTATATTGTTTGAAAAATAACTTTAAACATTAAGGATATTTCATAGCTAAATGCGACTTCATGAACACGTGTACATGACGCCATTACAATAATTTAAAATATCAATTCCAATTTTAAGATTTTCAAATATGATGCATTTTTTGTCTATGATTTCCTCAGACAAGCAAACATTTAAAAATTTTACAATGCTTGTGTCAACAAGAGCCCGTATAAGGCTTCCCCTTCTTGTCCGGATATATGTGTTGACCCAGAAATGTATAGGTTTTTTCCCCTTAGCATAGGAACAAGCCATAAACAAAGATTAATAACATAGATGATGGTGGGCTAGAGGTCATTGTACGTAATCGATATAGGCAACAGAAGAACGGTCGGAAGGGTATCATAACATAATAATACTTAATGACGAACATTTAAGAAATGTCTTGGTTTATAAATGCACTATATTTAGAACTGTCTCATTTTGATAGAACGTCATGTTGTTCACATGTGATAATTAGATTTTAAGACTATATGTACGCAGTGCTATATTGTGTAATAATGGATGCAGCGTTTTAATTGACCGATTTTATTTTCTCCTTAGGAGAGCTGGATTAATATGCCGTCACATATCAAAGGTAAGGATAATACAAACTGTTATATTACTTTCAGGATATGCATTGTGCAGGATTCAAGGAAGTGTATACTAACAAGAATATGACATAAGATCTTATTCGTTTTTAAAAAATTATTCTGCGCATGGATAACTGAGTAAGTATTTCATTATGCTCAAAATATCTATGCAAGTCGCCACCCTCTCTTGTGAAGTAAAAAAAAACTATAATAGTAGTAAAAGTTCCCTGTAATTATATTTTTTGGCTATAGTCCGTGCATCGTATTCTATTTTACAAAATAACTTATGTAACTCTAATTGTTACTATTTTCAAGACGTTATCATTTGGATACGCTAACACTACCACTGCAACTGTTGCTTTATATTGCGCCTAACAAATAAGAGAATAATTGAAGACGTTAAGATATAATTATATGTGATGATGTTAGTACCAATGTAAAATCAAGTGTCTTGGATCTGCACTTACGCAATAATATATCATTTGTTAATGTGTTTCTTCTACTAGTGTAATTGTATATCTTTTTTAATGTTGTTTTTTGTGATTAATGTTGTTGTTGTTGTTGTGGAGTTTAAAGCCATGTTTCAGCACACGATAGGCTCTACATGGTGGCCAGTATAAATGGTGAAGGATGAACCCAGGAAAACTCCGGAAAGATCCACCGACCCACGAGAAGCTAATGGCAAGCTTTCTCCCATACTTATTGTGATTAAATGTGTCATTGTGACTTCATAATTTGGCATTACAACACTAGGTTTGAGAGAGAGAGATGAGAAATCTTCATGTGCTCTGTCCTATTTGGCGGTAAAGTCGAATGTCTCTCCGGCTACATAAGTAAAGACAAGAAACTCATTATATTTTCCAGCCTCTGTTACTTTACTTTTTGTCTGAAACAACCTTGGCAACATTAAACAGATAGCATGAGAAAGGTTGACACCTCCTCCTACGTATGCGCTGCTTTTGCTTCTTTCTTTGGGATTTAATTCCTCCAATACGGATAAGATGATCTACTGCCCAAGGTGTGTTGTAACCTTTTATGCAAAGTTTGGTAAACTTTCACTGATTTAGCAAGAGAGAGGGAGAGACAGAGACAGAGACAGAGAGACAGAGAGAGCGCAATCTCTAATTCAAAAACACATGCGCGCATAAATATTAAATCATTACGTAACGACACCAAGTTTATAGGCGAAGCAGAACTGATATCTGGACCATGGCAGTATGTATGGCTGTACCTAAATTGGTTTTGCTCAAGCCGTGTATGTTTATCAAGAGTTGCATTTCCAAGATTGTTCTAGTTAATTCAGATATGTTTATCAAGTGATATCAATTTAATGGAAAAGTCCTTCCGGTGTATGGACATTTCATAGTTGTGCTTTGATCCATTTGTGTGTTTATGCATTGATGGTTGAACTAATCCTTCCAAAGCATGGGATATATCCACGCTACGTGCATGGAAAATATTTAGCCCACTACAAGTATATTTTGCACAAAAAACACACAGGCTTCCAAAATAGCTCTTTAATTTCCATAAGGAAAATCTTCACCTTTGAGATTGCTCTGATAAATTATCCACTTTTACACCTCCCCTTTCTGTTTATCCTTCAACTGGACATCTCCACACATACAAATGTAATACTGACCAGAACACTGCACAGGCGCTAATGGTGTGTCAGATTCAGGATAGGAGGATTTTAAAAGCTTGCACATTTTCAGTATTTTCTTCCAACATAGTTGTGAAGCTGATATTTGCTAAAATATTGCGGCTGGTTAAAATGTTAGCACTTTACATTTTATAAACATCCATTCTGCATTTATCTTAATTAAATCCGTGCCAATGGATCAATTGCTGGATCCAGTTCACACTATATATTGTCTTATATATATATATATATATATATATATATATATATATATATATATATATATATATATATATATATATATATACAGAGAGAGAGAGAGGAAGGGAGAGAGAGAGACGGGGGAGAGAGAGACAAGATAGAGAGAGAGGTTGTGTGGGTTTGTGTGTAGAACCTTCTTAATAGCAATAATGCCTTAGGGTCAATGTAAATCTTTAAGCAAAGTATCCCAATCTTAGATATGTTGTACTTAAACTTTAGGTACGAGCCAATACCTACTCCAAAACATGCCGCACTATATATACACTAGAAATATTATGTATTTATTAATAAAACTAAACAAGCTTTGGGGTAACTTTTATTTCAGACAATAACACGCTCTTCGATAAACAGATGTGCTAAACAATAACAGTATTCCTTCATCGGTAGTGCTTTAGTTTCTGAACATATCACCCTTCAGAATAAAGTTCAAATTATATTGCAAATCAGACTTCGCCGGAAAAAAATGTCAAGACATAGATTGTGCCTGCGTTAATCGTATCAGCATCAGAATGGAAAACAACACCTTATCGGCAGGTCTTATACAGGTAACACTTATCAAACAGCCGCTTCACGAACTGGGATTTTACTTACACAACGACAAGAACAGCTCTTTTATAGTAATTTCTGGTCTTGCTAGGGGTGGCAGTGCGGAGCAAAGTGGTTTGGTGAAGACTGGGGATGTACTGGTCAAGGTGAATGACATCAGCCTTCAAGGCAAGTCATGTGAAGAAGCAAATATCATTTTAAAATCAATTCCAGTCTTGTCCCAGGTCGTTCTGCTGCTTCGATGTCAAAATGGTTACACGGCTCATCTGGAAACGCGTTTTGGGGAAGATGGCAAACCCAAAACTATGCGAATTACAAAGCCGATTAATCCACCTGAAACGTTCATGTCAAGAATTAAGAGAATATTGTGTTCGTCAAATAAGGTATCAGGCACAAGGGAGGATAATGACGACATGATTGAGGATAAATATGTCATTGGTCATAGTTCGAGTATCGAGGACCAGAAGAGGAATTTGCATCACCATAATAACGGGTATGTTGACGACAATAATGATGACAAAACCAAACTCTTAGATGTAGATGGCGGACATTTTCCAGATTTGCCAAAGGACAGAAGAGGATTATACACTTCTGCGAATGCTCCCCAGAAGGCGGTGAAGTTGATAAATACGACCAATGAAAGACCTGCATATATGGATACCCTGCATATGAAGGCATTAGAGGTATGCATTTTTCTCCCCCATCTCTTTAACTTTTTTTCTGTTTCAATGTTAGACACTTCACTAGTGAATTATAATTAAACTAAATAATGTCCTATGAATTTCCACTTGGTGCAGACGCAGACTATGATGAAATGTTATGTGAGCAAATTGTAATTTTATACTTCCGAGAAGACTAAAACAATGGGTTCAACATTGGTGTTCTCAGTAAATATTTTGATAAATATATACCTGTATCTACATCCATATTATAATTATGTTGCAAATCTATCATCTATAGGTTTATCCATGGACATATATTCATAAATCGGAGTCACCCATTGTTGTAACAGAGCCCAAATGTGACGTATTTTGCGCTGTAATATGAACGAGTGGAACTACGACCAAATCACAAATATAACAAACAGTTTGTAACGAATTAGCTCCCATTCATGAGTCTTAAATAGTTAAGTGTGATTCACAAATGACGAATTTTGTGAACACCTTACGCTAACCCCACCCCTGGAAGTGTTTTCCACTAAGCTGAATAGCAATCATTAGCTTGCAAAGGGAATTATCTAATTATAGTTATTGTATGTCGTTAGCGAAAACACATCATTGAGAATTGATTCATTATAAATCTTTCGTCTGCTTACTATATTGTTCGCTGCAGATCATATAAAAATACGCCAGCAGAAGAAGCTGGTTAACAATGGTTAATACTGACAGTGATGTTATGAATTCTATTCCGTGTGCGACATTTTTTACACAAAATGACATCCATTAGATGCCAGGTCTAAAGTTTCGTATTTTGCAATGGAGATATTTCTAACAGTGATGAATAGGGCACTTCTGAAATTCTAGCTTTTTAAGAGCGATATCACTCTAGAGTTCCATGCAAGTCAAAGATGAGAATGAAATGACATGTTCACAATTGACCCCTGAAGTGGGTATAGGAAAACTTAGTTATATCTTCTCAAGTTAGAATTAGGGAGATTATCATCGCAACTACTAATGTTGGTTTACAACCGTTTCATGACTAAATGACATATTCTGAATATTCTGCAATGATCAGAACTTGAAATTGTACATGGATAGTTGATCTGAATCAATGCTAATTAGAATAGATACAAGGAAATAAAAACACGAGCAAAATAAAATAGTTGGATATTGGAACTATGTTCAGTAGAATATCTTTATGTACAGGATGCAAAATGTTTTCGAGGAGATTAAAGGATAGACTTTGACACATCAATTAGTCCCATTCAGAACCAATACATGGAAATGTATATTACAATTGATTTGTAGATATGAGTTCACTGATGCCCCTGTTAAGCATAAGAATATACAAATATTGCATCTGGCTTTCAGGACATATGCTGCACCGCAGAACGGTGTATAGGGTCTATGATGATAGCTCCTTTAAACAGAACACCAAGAACATCTCGACCCAAAAAGGAACTCATCTACCATGCAAAAGATTTTATAGATCAGTATTATGCAAACTTTAAAAGGTAAGATGAAGTCCGACATTCCAAGCATAGATTTTATAGATCAGTAATATGCTAACTTTAAAAGGTAAGATGAAGGCCGACATTCAGATCAGATAAGCTTGAGTCAGAATCTGGCAGTTTCTCCAGTACGTTTTCTTTTCTTCAGATCGCTACTCATCAATTCTGGAGACAAAAAATATATCGGCGTTGACTGTCGAGAGCTTGGAAGATATAGAACAGTCAGTAATTATGATAACTAATTGACGTTTTAGATTTTAAGCATGATAAAATCTTTTTCAATAGGACTTAAGCGTATAAATTTGTTTATAATAACGATACAATTAAATTGATATCGTTGAACGCATGTATGACGTAGATGTATGTATGCATGTATGTATGTATGTATGTATGAGTGTATGGATGGATGAATACATATATGCATGCATGCATGTATGTATGTATGTATGTATGTTGTTGTTGTTGTTGGGTTTAACACCATTTTTCAGCACACGATAGGCTATGCATGGCGGCCAGTATTAATGGTGGAGGAAGAACCCGGAAAACCCCCGGGAAGAACCTCCGACCCACGGGAAGCTACTGGCAAGTTTTCTCACATATCCACATTGGCCGAATCCTAGACTCGAACCCACGCAGACAGAGGTGAGATAGTAGTGATCCCTAACGGAGAGCGTTTTAGACCACTCGGCCACTCGAGGCCCCATGTATGTATGTATGTATGTATGTATGTATGTATGTATGTATGCATGTATGCATGTATGTATGTATGTATGTATGTATGTATGTATGTATGTATGTATGTATGCATGCATGTATGCATATATCTGTATGTATATATGTATGTATGTATGTATGTATGTATGTGTGTGTATGCATGTATGTATGCATGTATGTATGCATATATAGATATGTATGTATGTATGTATGTGTTTATGGATGGATGGATGGACTTTAATGTGTATATGTATATTATATTCACATGTGAGTGTAATTTTATTTGGATACTCTAATAATAAATTTATATACTTAACTGCCTGTATGTGTATAATTTTGCTTATTCAAGTTGCTCGTAATTTTAATGTATGCAGCAGGTCAAACTGCTCTACTTATCTTTGTTTCTCATTATGAAATTGCAAACCCTCTTGAAAATAAAGTATTGTGCATTGTCTGTGCATGTCGAAAACAAATCAAATACCACTTAACAAATTTGGAAATCAGGAACAAGAGAAGGGTCAATACATTATTCAGAGAAAGCTTTCAGACTAAGACTAAGAGTTGATTGGGTGGATGGTTTAAAAACAATTTTAACATATTTATTGGGTATTTTATGCCAATGACATTGAAGCTATATGACTGTCGCAGGAATACTACGAGACGTCTATCCTGGATGGCTTCGCCTTGTGTCAAGTCCGCGACCGTGGGTTAACAGTCCTTCGTCACAAAAACAACTATTAGAAACCATCACGTTTTGATCACTTACAATTTAGACAGACGACCAACTGGATAGAAAACAAAACAAAACAAAACAAACAAACAAGAACACAAGTAAAGGAAATAAAAATCACAACAATGCTAATCCATTCATGACCGTTTGCACTTTTGGCAGTGACTATTCAATACTAACCGTATAACTTTTCTGTGGAATAATATTTAGCCTGTGCTAGTGGGAAGTGGGATATATCTGTTATTTTTTTGATGCTGATGGCAATAACAATTTGCAAAGATTCGGATAATGTTTCATTTCTCTATATTTCAGAAACTCAGGTTATACATTGACATGCTTTCTCGATCCCTTTATTTAGGAACCAAGGTCACATTCATATAATCCGTACGTCAAGCATTTGGTTAAATTGTTTATTTGGTTATATTTCGCAAACTCCTTTATGGATATCTATAGTGCGACACACTTATTTTCCTGTTTGATTCTGGGTCTAAGGTCAATCATGGAACATTTGTAAAGCGGTTTTGGTTAAATATTATGAGCTTATTCCTTCGATTGATTGCTCGTGTATGTAGACTTTAAGTCATGCTGACAGCCCATGAAAAGTAACTTTAAGACCATATTCTACTCCTTGATTGTTTCTTTTGATTATATTTTAAAACCTCTTGATGGACTATATTAATACTTTGGAAGGATTGTTATGAAGCTAAATAAATTCATTATGCAACATGCTGGTTCAACATTATGACCTACAATTTAGCGAAATATTTTAGTATCAACGTTTTATGTTGAACAATTATCGGATTTACTTGCCAAAGTTGTCTCTGCTCAGGATCGACTTTAGTATAGGCATTTGTTTTTTTAAAGTGAAATCATTTTTTCCTGACAGACAAGATAAAATAGCCCACGAAAAGCGCTGGGCTGATGTCCTCAATTCGATTGAAAACACGGGCACATACGATTTGACATTAGATGAGCTAACTTTTGGAGCAAAGACTGCGTGGAGAAACGCACCCAGGTGTATCGGCCGGATCCAGTGGTCCAAACTTCAGGTATGTTAAAATTACATCTGCTTAGCTACCATACACACCTGCATACATACACATAGGCATTCATACTTTCACCATTACTGATAGAAATATAGTAGAGAAGAGAATTATCACCATACTTTTTACGCTAAATGTTTTCTGTAGCTGCAACCTCCTAATTTTCCGCTATCGTGCCCGACAAGTAGAGAGATGCATGTACATTACATTAGTTTCCATCAACTTTCATCTGCTAGGGACAAAGTGCACATTAATACGTCCTCTATATATCAATAATTGAATGTTATGTTTGCATTTGCTGACGCTTGCATAAGCCATTTATATCTAAGCTATATGAGCAAGGGTTTAACTCTTAACCTTTTATAACGCTACAATTTTATTATCAAATGACGTAGAAAGTATGCTACCATGATTTAGCTGTCTTTTCGTATATGTTTAAAACTAATAAAATTCAATGTACATGGAATGAAGCGATTTCCTCTACTCAGCTTGAATATTGAAAGTTAGCACGGGAGCGGAACGAAAACTAAATATGTTAAACGTGATTTGAACAAAAACGTCTGGAATACTCATTTGCGAACACTTTTGTAATGTATTGTATATGTACCAAAAAGACTAATGTTACCAGCAATGTTGTTAAGCTTGTTATAGTATGTAGTTTAATCAATATGAAGCCATTCTTACAAAGCAGGTCACTGTTACATGATTTTCTGAACTCATGTTCTTTCCTATGTCCAATGTCCAGTATTTCCGCACCTAAGCACCATTTCTGAAATCGCTAATATTTGCTGGCAATGTTAAAGCCAGTTACTTAGTTAAATATGCAACTCATATTAATTTATTCTTTTACTTTAGTTTCGCTTGTTTGTTGGAACGAATAATGTGTATAATGAAACACATTTTATAGACAAGAGTAACACGATATCAAATATTGCACGAATAATCCATATAAAGGTCACCGCGTATATAGAACACCATTTAGCGATCTCTTCTGCATTTACATTTATATGTCGTCTCTGTATAAATTACGCTTGTCCAGTAAGGGTAAAAATGTTGTAGTCTTTGTAGAGCCCTCTGTAACATCTTTTCTTTGTCCGTCGAGTGTCTTCCATTGATACATTTCAATATCTTAACATATCGGATCAAGGAATATATTTTCGACTTTTTCAGTTGTTCGATGCTCGTCATGTAATCACTCCGAGAGGGATGTTCGAGGCTATTTGCAATCACATCAAATATGGAACAAACGATGGAAATATTAGGTACTATAATATACACTCCTGTTATTGACCATCTGTCCTTCATCTGGCAATGTGACTTCAATGCAAAGTGCTACGATGCATCCTGCACAAATGTGATATTACACAATATTGATAGAGTATGCATCTTGCTATGTAAGGTAACAGCGTAGACAGAAAGATACGTCATCATAACGCTTTCAATTACATACATGATTGTACACACCATATCATAAATAGCTGACAACAATATGAAAATTGATACACAAAAATTCGCATTTTAAATTCATATGGATCCTTCTATTGTATTTACTTTAAGAGATTTCTAAATTAGTAGCATCAACATTCCCCAGCTTATCTGCATAGTTCATCTTATGTACTATTGTCATTTCCTCTGTATATTTTCACTGGCACAGTCATGATTAGTATGTTCCTGACACAAGTATGATACATTGAAAAACTATGCCCTTAATGATTTCCACATATGTTCACATGGCTTCCTCAACTCCAATTTAATGTCGACGACAGTCTCATATTTGTTTATTTTTACGTTAGACCCATCAATAACCAAAATAGTTAGCTACTCTTTCGGAGCACCTTAATCAACGTGACCAATATGGAGGTATAGCCTCAAATTGTCTTCTTCCCGATGCCTCATCAACAATCAGACAGGTACTGGTCATTTGTAATGAGTGAAAAACTGTTTTATGTTCGCACATTTTATTGCACTGCTTTCTCTGTAAGATTACATCTATGTGCTACGAAATCTAGCATAACCTCATCAGAACCATTTTATGTTCCCCAGGCGTTATTAAAATCGCTGCGAGACGAATGAGATATCTGGTCAAAACCGACAGAGGCATGATAAACTGGTAATGGCATGCATTTTTCATAGACATGAATAAATCTCTTCTAAATGCTATCCACAATATACTTAAAGTGTGCTTTCGCAAGAAGACGTGAGCTGGAACACTAAAATCTGCGTACATTCCATAGAACATGACTCTTATGAATCCATTTTTTTTAACATATCATACTACTGCGCACAGCAAAAGCCGCCTTAAATCTGTGTCTTTGTGTACCGAATGGAACATACCAAAAATATCCATGTTAGGTGCTTAGCCAAGCAAACGTCGAGCCCTGCTTTGCTTTGCTCTCGTATTATCTGAGGTAAGCATGCCAGATGCACTGTAGATTAATGTTGCGGTGTGCATCACTCTTTCGCTGGCTTTGGTTTGTAGCGAGTGGGATATATGGAAAACAGTCATCGCAATCAATGTCAATTATATTTATAGTTTGTTGCTGTGATTTGAAATATTACAAAATTACATCTCTATGTTTTAACTAGGGATGAAAAGGTCAATCATGTATCCAATATTGAATATTGCTAATGTTTCAAGACAATGGTGTAGTTCGCTTTGAGGATTGAACAAACAACGCCAGGTTGAATATCAGATGAACTAATGGTTATAACCTTTACTTTCAGCACATATTTAGGAAAGCTAAGCTATATGATTTAGCAACACATTTATTAAAGGTTTAAAATATGTTTGAAAAACCCGATATATTCCTGGAAAAAGTGTTCAATGCACTATAAAACACAAATACCCTTCGTGTATCATGCGCGGAAACATATATTAATCAATCTGAGATTCTGATTAGCATTTGATTATTTATCTTAAACAAAAAGAACACGAGAAATGACAGCAAAAATCTGTTTATGAACCATTCTAAGAATATCTACCAAACTTATTAGTAATGGTCTTTGAATCATATGTCATTAAAACTGTCATACTATATTTTATTGGTGTATGCGTAATTTATTTTTATATCATAGAAACAACGATACAAATACACTTCGAAAATATCTGATTATGAAATAGTTTATTAAGGATGGATTTTCAGTAGAATCGCTTACTTTCTCCACGTTTTTGTGATTTCTTTATTTTAAACAACCCATGCTGAACATCGAATGAGAGTATACTTTTAAGATGTCGTGATCTATCGGCATAATGTACAAACACGTTCTATTAAAACTGTCCTAACGAATATTTAAAAGCTTAGTGTTTAGAGAAACAGTGTAGTATCAAATTGAATCGCAACTCAGATTAGGTAGACGACGAAAGTGTTCAGTATGATTTTCTAATAAATTAGACAGAGTCGTAAAATAAATTTGTTAGGAGTAAATTGAGCTTACAGGCTGAATTTGATTGTACGAAGAATTGCATTTTTACAGATCCGCCATAACAATATTTCCACATCGGATCAGCGGAAGACGCAGCTTTCGTGTATGGAACTCACAACTGTTCTCGTATGCTGGCTATAAACTATCGGATGGAACTGTGATCGGAGATCCCATCCATGTTGAATTTACTGAGGTAAAATGATGTCATGTTTTGTCAAGATTATATGCATCGTTGTACGTGCCACGTCTACACAACCATTCATATCTTATTACCTTAGAATAAATGGCTGCGATTTGCTCAGGGTTACGAAGGTAGTTGTTCATCACATGGACATATCACACGATCTATAAGTATACATCTTTGCGAGAAGCAATGTCTTCATGGGATGTTACCTTAACTCTTGATAACGTGAGTTTTAGACCAAATGAATGCATATTAATGCATATAATGTTTCATATAATCATGAAACGTAGTGTAAAGAATGTTTGGGGTTAAGTCGTATATATTAATAAGTACTAAACATCTTTTAAAGAAAAGATATATGTGACATTATTTCATGCATGTATTTGTTGAAATATTGAGTTTAAAAATCATATTTTGACCGATGTTCATCCTTGAATAACGAAACTTTATTGGATGCAGCTCTGTTAGTGGAAGGTCATTGTGACCAACGTTTGATGCTTCTATATGTTCTGTCAGGTAATTTTAGTAAGCTCATAACCACATAGTTTGTCCATGCTATATACATTCTAGCCAACAAAGTGATCCATTTGTAGGCAGTGTGGTTTCATATATTAATAGCTATGTTGAATCATTAAAAAGTGCCATATAAATGAGTACGCTTCAACAGGCAAATTCTGTATTGTGCAAGTGGCTGAGTAGTTACAAGAAGAGGTGATTGAGTGTATTTCGTGTTAGGTCTCATTTCTAGTGACAAATCTTTACTTAGTGAAGCATGCTTGCAATTGTGGTCATATTGGTTGTCACTCCAAAGTTACTCAAAGCATTTTATTTTCAGCCAGCAAAAATCATTATAGAATAACCACTGAAGTAGATTGTATGACCAGTTGTTTTGAAAAAGAAATATTTGAGGCTTGTATCATCTCATTATAGTTCCTTTGCACTGGCATGATATAACCGAATCCACCTTCCTGTTATTTACTGCCCGTTGTGCCTTGTTACACGAGGAACGATCTATCAGGTCAAGACCACATTTGCATAATTTTGCTTTGCAATGTTTCTACATTCACTTCTTAAATGATAATTAATGTTTGCTGTAACTAATGAAGTATACTAAAAGCCTCGTAATGTGTGCTCGGCAGTCTTTATATAAACACTGCACGTGACTCTAAATGACATAACCGAAACAAATTGATGAAAATGCATCGACGTAAATTTCATTAAATTTAGTTATGTACTAATTGAGAAATTTGATTAAAGAAAAGTAAACTTTTAAAGTGTAATTTCATATAATAACAAACATGTGAGTTTATGAGTTTTTAATTTTATTTTATCACTATACATCATTAGTTTCAACAGATAATGCACAGGTGTCCTCAATATGTCATTTTTTGTTTTGCACAGGTCTGCCAGAAACTGGGCTGGAAAGGAAAGAACGGACGATTTGATATCCTCCCACTGGTCTTACAAGCCAATGAGCATGATCCAGAATTTTTTGACATCCCGCCTGAATTGGTTCTGGAAGTTGAAATGAAGCATCCCAAGTAAAGCTCTCTTGAATCAGTTTAATATCGTATATACTTACCCATCCTTTATCATAAAATACGGCGATCTTCAAGGAGAGGCTCCTGGCCGTAAATAGCATACTTCCCATCTGTACCAATGGCTAACTTTTGACAGAACTGGCACCGTCATCATTCATCTTTTTCAAACAATTGTTTTAGTGTGTGCAATAAGTTTGAGCTCAATGACAACCCGGATAATCTACAGTGTTTCTTAGGTGCTTGGATAGTCGTATATGTGTATCAAATACAGTCCAGTCGGATTATGCAGCATTACATTATCTGAAAATTGTGTTCGTTTTGCCTGAAATATTGAAAACTAGAGTGTTCTATTATAATTGGTCTCGATGCAGCCAAACATTATATTTTCGACCGCATCAATTCACATTTGGATGTGAAATACAATTATATAAGTCAAAATGAAACATTTTGTCAGCAAAGCAGACTTCATGCACTGAAATCTTAACGTCATCGCGGATCTTTTGAATGCATTTCCACACAGTTACATACGAGATTTGATTGCTCGCACTATTTAGACTTGTTTAACAAAGAACTCGGTATTAGACGGTTTGATTGAACCATACAATGGGTATAGCGGTCTGTAAGTTGGAATGCGACTGGTCGTTATACGATTTAAATAGTGGAAGGAGTTATATAATATTTCAATATAGATTTTTAACCTTCTAATTTTCTCGTCTGTGTTAATAATCAAATGTCGAATGGTTTCTTAGCTTGCACCACAATCATAGGAAACATGACGATGTCTTTTATGTCAGATTTCCATGGTTTGCCGACCTCGGCCTAAAATGGTACACGCTGCCAGCGGTATCAAATATGATGTTTGACTGCGGCGGTCTGGAGTTTACAGCCGCTCCCTTTAATGGGTGGTACATGTCCACAGAAGTAGGAGCCCGGGATCTATGTGACCCTAATCGCTACAACATCCTGGAGGTAAGTCTAATCTTTAGTCGAGTACAAATGTATTAAGCCATTATAATCGTTCACTCAGAATTGTCAGAAAGACTACCATGTTCTATTTGGCTCATACAATATAATTCGTAGTTTTGTCGAAAGTGCTTTCACTAATAATCTGAACTGTAATGTTCATCATATTTGGACGAAGATTAATTTCACCCATCATCCACACAAATTACCATGATGAATAGGAAACTGTGATAAAGCTAGCAAACATACATTTTATTCCAGACAGTTGCTCAGAAGATGCAGCTAGACACAAGGAAGAATTCCAACCTGTGGAAAGACATAGCCTTGGTGGAAATAAATGTTGCTGTGCTGTATAGTTATCAGGTTTATATACTTTTATCTTCTTTAAGCTGCATGGTGATCACCCTAGCGGATGTATTCCCCAAACTGCGAAATTGAGGCGGAAATTAAATGTATGTGGATATTTCAGAAAATGTGGATAACCATTAATAACGTTTTCTGTTTCCCAGCAATCTTGTAAATTTGCCACCGTAGTTGTTCTGATGATTATTTTAATTTTAAGCAAAGCACGCATATCTAGACAAATGTATATACAGGATATTACAAAGGTCCACCACTGCAGAAAATATATATGCAGTGTGTTTTCTTCGATAAAAATCTATTTGCATAGTCGAATCCTTTTCTGATATTTACCATATCTAGCATTTTCACTGTGTAATTGATAGTCTCTATCATGACATATGACATGTTTTCAATAGTACCATATATTATCAGGCTCGCAGATAGATTCCATTAGAAATAATAGCATTATTGCACTGGGATAGCTGATGTATTTTACAGGTCGCTCATTGTTGGCTAAATCAATCACTGCTATAGGTTTGTTCCTCTTCAAATAATACATATCACCTTATATTAACAAGATACACTGTCATCTTATTAGACAATCATCTTTAACCTATTAGCAGTAAATATAGTACGCATCCTGTAGTGAAACTATGATGGTTTTAATTGATCCGTTTTATTAAAGGCTGCAAATAGTTTTTGAAAATTTAAATATATTCTGACATCGTTAATAACCTTGCGAGCAATTGTATTTTGGACAAAATGACATATTGTCGTTACTTTGTTAAATACACCAACGGTGATTATTTTTGTTTTGTTTTCCAAGTTCAGAACTCCATTATAGGCATCACTCATATCAGAAGAAAGTCTATTTCTTCTGCAGGCGAAAGGTGTAACCATTATGGATCACCATACCGCCGCCGAGTCCTTCATGAGCCACTTAGAGAACGAGCAACGCCTGCGTGGTGGATGTCCATCAGACTGGGTCTGGATAGTACCTCCCATGAGTGGAAGCTTAACGCCGGTCTTCCGTCAGGAGATGCTAAATTACAAGCTCAAGCCATCATATGAGTATCAGGTACAATGACAAGATAAATATAGAATGCGATATAAAGATTAAGAGTGCATGTCCTCACACAATGTTAACATATCGTTACAACGATAGATTACATACACCTGATGTTTTACATTGCCAACATATCTTCCATTTCACACGTGAACGCCATTAAATTACACTAATTTATGTGTCTGAATGAAAAAATAATCTCAAAATTGCATTCATCAAACATGAAATTTGCGAAATTTATTGCACAAAAACAAATATGACAAGTGCTGTAGACTTTATTAAAATATTAATATTTATTTATTTAAATAAAATGTGGTTTTATAATCTTGTTTTTTTACCTTCCTTGGAGATCATACAATTCTCAAAGTTGAGAATCAGCTTGTGATCTGCATTCAGTCAATCGTAAGAAACTTTACTTTTGAATCATCATGTCTGTATGGTATATAATGAATTCAAGCACAAATTCGGACTCATATTGTTTATTATATCCGGTCGCGAATCTATTTCCTACATATACCTTTTTATATTATGATGTGTTCCCAAACATCAAGAGTCTAAGCATTGTGTTTGTTGTTAACTATAAGAATACATGCAAATCAAAGTTTATCGTATGTATAAACATATTCGTTTTAGCATATTGTGTATTTTCCCCTCTGGAATCTTTACATTGATAAATGGGCTTACACTCTAAAACGTACCCTACACATTGTTTAGCTGTACAAGTACATAGCTATATAGATATAGGGAGATACAAAGAGAGAGAGAGAGAGAGAGAGAGAGAGAGAGAGGGAAAGAGAGAGAGAAATGTAGGATTTAAACCTTTATATCACCATCCTCGATATTCCTGTTGACCTTCACAAAATATTGTATACAGAAGTGGGGTTCAAAGGAATACTTCACCTCCTACTAACAATATACTCTTTGCATCCAGCTTTAAGGCGGCTTTCAGTAGTTTTAATAAACATACCTGTCCCATAGACCTTTGATTTAAAAAGTTTTACTAAATGTTCTGAAGTCTTTATTGAATTACTAACTTAGGGCATCTGAATGAAGCTATGCGATCCTTCGGACAACCACATTTATTATTCTTGTAATTGACCGATAAAAGTATGAAAGTATATTCATAATGAAAAACATATGCCTTGAGAAACGTGATATAAATATAAAATGCCAGTTTCGTTTTCCTGATTCTCACAAGTAATATGTCAGACTGCAAACCCCCCCCCCCCCCCATGACATGGCTCTGATAATTGCTATATTGATAATAACTGGAAGGGAATTTACATAAAGCATAGCTAATATAACTTGACGGCAATTATAAACAACCTTGTCTTATTGTCAACATCAAGGAACGAACAAAACTAAACCGCTTAAAACTGTGACACACAATTTGTATCGACATCGTTTAGAAGTTAGAAATGATTGAAACACTAATTATAATTGCACTTCGCGCATAGATTATATCTCATTACAGAACGCGATGGACTCGAAAGAGGGAATATTAGTTTTTATTCCATGTAGTCACTGGTTTCCTGAGCTATTTACAAATCACTGTGCATTTTGAGATCACCATATTTATAGGATGAGAGTAGTTAAGTTCGCATTCAAAGAAATACTATACAAATCGGTTAACATCTACTAAGATAAGACGGATATTTAAATTCGTCTTCTGTTTACATTATTAGCCTTCAGAAGTTTAAATTCACGTATTGCATTGCTTGCCAGGTGAATGTATAAGGGCTTTCTCACACAACTTCAAATAGTCAGTGATGCCAATATACACACAAATACTTTGTTTACAGAACACCCCGTGGAAAACGCACGTCTGGAAGAAGGACAAAGATGCGACAAATAGTGTTGACAAGCCGAGACGTAAGATTGGATTCCGACAATTAGGCCAGTAAGTAAATCCAGAATCAAACACAAAATATGTTTGCTACGCTGCATTTCGTTGACTTGATCCAGTCCAATGTACGTACCGGACCTTGTCCGTGTGTACATGTGATCAAAAAAACTTTTGTTCCTCTTCTGACACTCGTATTGTCGTTGTTCACACTGTAAGAAAGAGTCAATTGAACAAAGTTCTTCTACGTACCAGGGCTCAGCTACTTGGAAAGAATTTATCATATATCTTAAATACAATGACTATGTGAGCTCATTTATAACTAATCTTAAATTAACGTATTAAGACTACATGAATAAATTTAACGACCTAATAAACCTTAGTTAATTATTTTTTGTCAGCATTTTTTTTTTTGTAATTTCATAGTGTTTGCTTTTGTAATCTTGTCGTTTTATACATTTCGTGTTATCCGATATTGTAAAGCAATTAGAGCTCTAAAGATTAGGCGGTGCCAGTAAATCCACAATAATTGGATTGCTAATGGTGTAGATACAAATTTTAATAGTGTATCTATTTAATATGTAAAGAACATTCGAAAGTATTCATATACATACATGATATATTTATAGTTGCACTTCAAATAAACCGCATTAATTTTAGGTTAAGCGACGCTATATGTAGCATGTTATTCTATACTTTATGTTTCGTATTTAAATACTTTTCCCAATCCCCGACCGCCACATAGGTTAGCAGACAACTGTTAGCTCCCTTTTAGCTAAACGTAGTGTCAAGGAAGGCTTAATGTGCAAGGTAGTAGTAGTTCTCCTAAGATATTATGATTGGGTAAGTAGTCTCGACGAAAGAAATTGTATTAGAAAAAATTGGTTTTCATTTACAGTGCGGTGAAATTATCTGTTCATTTTATGGGAAATGCTCTTGCGAGAAGAGTAAAATGCACCATTCTGTATGCCACGGAGACCGGAAAGTCGGAAGGATTTGCTAGGACACTCTGCCAGATCTTCAAGCATGCATTCAATGCAAAGGTCTGAATATTGTCTGAAATCACATACCGTTTATTTCGTTTTATGCAACATAATGTCACATACACCAATTTAACCTAACACAAACCAACGTTATATAGTTTCAGATTCCTGCTTCAGATACTTCGGTATCAGACATATAGTGAAAAAAAACTATACATTTTAATGATTGAAAGTAGCCTATGGCATATAATATATATCAGTGAACTTCTTCGATTCAATGTTTATAATGAATACCCATGTAAGGTCATATGTGAACATTTACTGTCAATATGGTTGCATTCCATCTCACATGACAAACAGGTAATTCAACACACAAAAAATAAGTTCCATTACCTGTTAGAAAAGAAGAACAACCCCCGTCAGCCCACAATACACTTGCTTAAAAGACTTAGGAACCACTTATCTGCATATGCGTGTTCGAAACCTTGAGATTGATCACAAATATCAAACACATACAACTCCTGTCAAGGATTACGTTAGGTACTTCGAAATATTCTGCAGTAAAGCACACATCCAAATATAATAGGCATTAGTCACAAGTAAAACATGGTTATTGTTTCCAAATATTTTGCTACGAAGAAAATACCAAATCCCTCGTCTGATGGGTATAGCATAATGTCTTTCCGAATTATCCATAAATATCGTAGCAATGGAAAAGAAGTTTTAATCTGGGCTCCTATAAAATAAACCATCAATTATATTAAGTCCAATAGATGGTTATTTCATCAGGTCCTCCCGATTTAAAGCATTGCGCTTATCAGAATATCCATAATTTTTGCGCAGAAAAAAATCAGTCAATGAAACATTTTTATTTTACAATTAAGTTACTTTTATAATAAATAAAATATCAGATTTGAAAACCTTCTAATAATTTGAAATGTTCTGGCTAGTACATTGAATAAAGTGAAACTATAATAAGTGCGACAGTTCGATTCTCGTTGGTCCTGATCTTCCCTCAGTTTTAATTATTCAAAGTAAATTATAAGCGTCTTTTGAAACAAAAATCATTGCCTCTTACTTTCTCGCTATTGTTATATAAACCACCTTAAACAGATAAGACTGTAAATTATATCATTGTCGTTTTGGGCCAGTGTCTTCAATGTGATTTGCGTGCAGTTTCATCGATATTTGTGGCACTCTTCCTAAGAGCTTCATAATGTGCACATGTTGAATAAAACCAGCCTTATACTTAGCTTTGTTGGGCCCATATTCTCAACGTATAAATTATGTCTTGCTAAAGGTACACTGATGCTGAAAGTAGGACCAACCTAGTTATCTCCAAATAAAATCGATACATCAGTGTTTTTTGCTGACATTCGAGAACAAAATCAACCTCTCGTTTGTGAAAATCATTGTGAGTATTGTAGTTATTAGCAGGCCACAACATATAGTTACACTGATATATAAGGAAATGATAGTTAACGGCATGAGTGAAGGATCGTATAGAATTCAATTCACCCATCACTATTGTCTTTCGCAAGATGACATAGGCTCTTGACTGTCTCTTTGATACAGAACTTTTCATACCATATCAAATGTTTAAAAAAGAGAGCAAAACAAATTTCAGCATAATAAATGCACAATATTAATGCTTACTGTTTAAAATAATATTATAACCTAAAAGTGCAGTATTTGACTTGTTTGTGTTAATATCTGACGGGCTAAAGGGATTTTTATACTGTTTTAGCGCCTTACGTAATGTTGATTTCCCTGCAGGTGCTATCGATGGATGAATATGATTACGTTGATCTTGAACACGAATCACTTTTACTGATCGTGACCAGCACATTTGGAAATGGAGATCCACCTGAAAATGGACAGGTAAGCATTGGTAAACGCTCATGCTTTGTGAGCATGTGTCAAACATGTATGAATATTTTGTAATGGTTCAATGTAAAAAATCAGTTTCTATGTTATGTGAGAAATGAATCAAGTTTACCTTGCAACGTTGGGCAATGTAAGAATAGGTAAGACGGTACTTTCAGAATTGATCAGTATCGACTGCAAATAAACGTCTCTATTTTTAACCTAAAACACGCATCGCTATTAATTTTAATGTTTCTTATATTTCATTGTTCATTGTCAAATTATATAGTACCATCCTTTTCAATCATCTCCAGATTTATACTTATTTTAATAACTACAGGTTTGTTCATGGCCATGAGCCAACGCATTAGCCGACCACAAAATACCACTCAACCGACTTTTTTGTGTGTTTGAGATATGTGTTACTTTGTTTATACAGGTTTTTGCAAAGACTTTGCTTGAAATGAAACACCCAGAGCACCAGCACAAGTATGTATAGAAGATAAACAACAATACATGTTCACGATGTTTAATCAAAGTAGCAATGGTTTGGTGGATTATACTGGCGTATTTGTTCCTCATCTGTCACGTTTTTCATTTCATCTCATGAACTATTAAAGTATTGTTTTAAAGCCTGGTATGCTCTTGTACAAAGGGAAGCAATATATCATGTAAAAAACGGAGCCAATCCAAGAGGAACTTTAACTTTCCCATTTTTGCTGCTCACTTATCTCCGAATAACTCTGCAAAACAAACTTGAGATATTGTTACACTTTCAGTGCAGAAGATCCAGCAAGACAATCATTTTTGTCCCACTGTAGATTGTCCGATTGCTATTTTGGAAATTTTGTGTCTGTCTGTTATATTTCTCTCTGATTAAAATCTCCTTGAGTATTCTGGACATGTTCAGAAAACCTGACAAGCCTTTGTATCATTGCAAGAGGTTGTGTCCTATATGAGATTTTGTTTTGTAGCAATAGTACTTTTGGAACAATCATACCAACTTTGAAAGTTGAATTGATAATAACCATTCACTTAACCGTTATGATGTGATAATGAAATTTAGTACATTCAAGTATTTAGACTAGATCGCGTGTTTTATATAACAGCAGTCGTAGTATAACTTGCATTTGAACATTTGTAACTAGATGTATGTATATATATATATATATATATATATATATATATATATATATATATATATATATATATATATATATATATATATATAATGTATGTATGTAGGTAAGTAGGTAGGTAGGCATGTGTGTATGTATGTATGTATATATGTATGTATGTATGTATGTATGTATGTATGTATGCATGTATGTATGCATGTATGTATGTTTGCATGTATGTATGTATGCATGTATGTATGTACGTATGTATATATGTATGCATGTATGCATGTACGTATGCATGTATGCATGTATGTATGTATGCATGTATGCATGTATGTATGTATGTATGTATGTATGTATGTATGTATGTATGTAGTTTGGTAGGTAGGTAGGTAGGTAGGAAGGAGGGTAGGTAGGTAGATGAGTAGGTATATGTGTATGTATGCATGTATGTATGCATGTGTGTGTTAGAGTTTTGAATCCCTGTTTCAGTAACATTGCAGTTCATTCTCACCACTGCTTGCTTAAAATCAGAGCCTCTCATTAGCATCATTACTAGTTAACTATTTACTGTTAGGTTTCGTAATTTGTTTTGTGTCAAATATCTATTCTTATTTCCCTAATCGTTTGCGGTGTTATAATTAAACTTGCACAAGTTTGTATTATGGCTGGACCAGCGTGTCCTGTATCAGAACGGACCCTCTATTTCTTGCATATAAATAGTTGTCTCCATTTTATTTTTGCTCTACGAAGTGTATTGAATTAATGAAACTTCAACATCGTAGGTGCTAACGCATACGAATTGACATATATAGATCGTCGTATTACAACTCTATGGTCAAAATGTAAGTAATAGAAAACAGCGAAAACCACCAATGTTTGCAATATTCAACAAATAAGTTATGTACGTATAATAGAAATAAAAACTATAAAGAACTTACATAATCGCAAATTAAATCTCAACGAGTCTAAAATGTTCTCTAACCAGTCCTACTTAATTCAGTTATAAATAACTTTACGTAGTGTTAGAAACAAGATTCACCACTGAACGTGTCGATATGCCTGTAGTCTTAAAGGAACTAATGTACCGGTAACATGATGTGGGATGACTTAGTAACAGTTTTCCAATTATTTATAATTATACAATCCACGGTGTTCCTGTCTGAATTCACTATAGTTCCAAATTACTCTCTCTGTCTAAACATAGTATCTGGGAACACTTTGTATTGCCAGTGAATGCAAAATTTCAACAAAGAAATTCCGTCCAACTGAAACTCAGAACACATCAATAAGAATGAATTCTGCTTCAGATGTTATTGCGGAAATGAGTAATTTCTCAAGTTAACACGATTATAAGCCCCTTGACCTCAGTCCCAATTTTCATGTTCTGGAAACCTGGCGTCTGTTTAAAGGAATTTTTTATTCTATAACACTCTGGGTTGTTTGCGAAGTAAAATATGTTACTTAATGTATTCATAATACAAAAATTATGGTAATTATAATGTCCTTGATACAGACCAAGATAATAATCTTAGGAGAATATTAAATATGTATTATTTGCTTAACAAAGCAAATGTTATTAGTGAGGTGGACAATACAGATTTTTTGGACAAGGTCAAGTCAAAACTACGATATTATCATAGAGGAAATAGTATACATATTAAATATACATAACACTTAGGTAACAATTTTGAAGTCGGTTTCATAGAAACTATGCCCTAGAGGGTGCATAAAGGGATAAATCTATACATTATTTGTAATTCTTATTTTAGTAATTGTTTTTATCTCAGTTATTTGGCATGCTGTATACATACTTTTAATTGTTACACTTTGAATAAAGCGAACTGGTTCGTTGTTGTTTCTCAAAGAGTATGATACCATCAGACTAGTGTGACATATATTTGACACTTCGCTACATTGGGTTATATTGTATGTTTTAAGTTAATTTCTCAAATTATGTCCAATCTGAATCCATTAAACTATATGAGTGTGCCTACCTCTGTTAGTACTATACACTTACAATCAACTAGGTTTATTATGAACTACGTATCACATTTAGCTGGTTTAGTTTCAGGTATTGCATTAGCTCGTACTCACTTAGGCATTCTTTTCGCCATGTAAGCATTCATTTAAACCCGAAATCATGACGCTTGTTGAAAGGATAAATTTGAAAGAATACTTCAACATCATCACAAAAGTGGAGTACAGTGAATTACATTACATGCTTCCTTGACCTGGCATCAATTGTATGATATTTATATCACATGAAACGTTGCCATCATTTTTGTCACAATTAATATTTATGTTTGATCGAGTACAAGCGAACGTTGTACTCCTTGGTTACATTTTTGTTAGCAATGCTAAACCTGCTGCTATACGTAACTGCGACCGAATTTTTTTAAATAAGGTTTCATATCCCGATCGGTTTAAGAAACTTCGCTGTTCAACAACACACCGCCTGCACACACCATCAGACCTCTCTGATTACGATCAGTACGATCTATAATTAATATTAAGTTTCAATTATGTATTTGTGTGGTTTAAAATGGTTACATTAGTGTTCAAATTATTAATTAAGCTCTATCATGCATACGTATTCCAGACTTTAAAGAATTCCTTATACATGAACCGTATAATGTATAGACGGCGAAGTAGAGCAACTTGATAAGATTTTCTTTCGGATACACGATCAATCCATACAGGTGTGACCTGAGTAATGCGACTATACCACATTGTCTATTCTCTCTTGCATATGACGTGTCTATGGTGTTCAGGTTATTGTAATACATACATTTTTGTGATCTCTATCGTCATCTCTCTTAGTTTTGATAGCCAAAAGCCGATATGTTAATATTGTTTCGAGCAGGCATATATATCAGAATGTACCTGTCGCATAGTATTCTTTCGCAAATCTACACAAGAATCGCCTTCGTATTGTATTAAATAAACAACTACTGGAATACAAGTTATTCAAACTGAATATAGACGGCGAAGTAGAGCAACTTGATAGGATTTTCTTTCGGATAAATGATCAATCCATACAAGTGTGACATGAATGAAGCGACTATACCACACTGTTTAGTCTCTTGCATAGTACGTGTGTCTGGTGTTCAGTTTATTGTAATAATTAAATTTGTGTGATCTCTATCGACAGCTCTATTGAAGCCGAAATGTTAATATTGTTTCGAGATGGCATATGTATCAGAATGTGCCTGTCGCATAGTATTCTTTTGCAAATCTACACAAGAATCGCCTTCGTACTGTATCAAATAGACAACTACTGGAATACAATTTAATCAAACTGAACCCACTTAAACCGTTCACAAGTACGGCTTACTTACACTTACATAGTAAATCAACAATAACATAGAACAAGCTGCCTGAAGGTAGTTTGTCTCAATCTTAAGCAATATCAATTTTTCTTATTCCAAAAGCCCAAATTTAAGACACCAATGTCTTCTTTGACCATACCGTTGACTGCATGCGTTGTTGTTTTGTTTGTTTTGTTTTTTTTTTTTGGGGGGGGGGAGGGGGATCATGTGAAGCTTTAAGACTGCATATATTCCAGAAAAGGTTTCAAAACTCAAAGCATTTAAGTGATAGGCTTTTATGAGATGTGTTACTCAAAGCTAGTGTGTATGCTAAATAATGACTGAAATGCAATGTTTCAATTTTCTGGCACATTTTCTTGAATTTCTCCTGTTTTGACTATTTTGCATATATTACACGAATGTCATTTATGAAATTGTTTGGCGTTATTGATAAGCAAGGTTTCGCGTTCCACACGTTTAGTGAGGGGGTCATTTGATGTTAGACCATATTAATAATAAATTTATGTTTCTTTATACAGATCTAAATATTTATTTCATTATGTATAGTTACTTAGTTAGGAATGAGGTACAATCCAGACAAGTGTGCAGGTAACATGAAGTACATTTGCTTTAGAATCCACTGAATATATATAAATAACTCATTTGTAATGATCTACTGCATGCTTATTGATCTCTAAAATACAATTCCAGCTGTTTACTCTGACATAATGTATTATTTTCTTGTTGTAGTGATAAGGGCGAACGACCGCCATCTAAACAGTCTGCCTTTAAAGGTAAGGAATCTTCCTTGGACCGCAACAACGAAGAGTTAAAGAAGAGGAAGAATAGCATCACAATTGACACAGGGTCTCTTCGGAATGTCAGGTATCTAATCATGTGTTCTTTGCTTTCCGTATTTTTGTATTTGTTTTTCGATAGGACAGTGATGTCAAAAGTGAGAAGTCTGTATATCGTATTTACACACAAATGACACCATGGTCCCACCATGGTGTCTGGAGAAAGTACAGAACAGTGAATACATTATCATACGGAATGATTAGCGGTTTTATATAACTGGAACAAATTAAAATCAAAATTAGTTGTTTCTATTGGAGTTTAAATAGTATTTCCATCAATTAAAGCACAGAGACTAGCGTATGAGTTGATGGAATGGGTAGTATATACGTGAATAACAGATTTGGTGAATCGATCATTCTTTTTCAGTATGTTCATATTTAGGTATCGAATAGAAAATACGTCTTACGAACGGTTCTGCTTTTATATGCGGATAAAGAGGGAACTGTGCTGCACGGAAGTATCCATATTTGGATGGCACAGTAATGTAACCAAATTACCCTTGTATAAGGATATAAAAGAGTTTGTGATCTCTATTTGTGCCGTTCACGTACAAAGATTTTGAGGGACACATACTTTTATTTCTATTGGCTATTATAATAAACGGTTAAATTAAAACAGGCGTATGAGTCTTACCTTGTGCCTGTCCTTCACACATTTTTTTTTCTAAATGGCGAGCTATGGCGGCTTATAGCCGCACTCGCCATTTTCCTTTCTGTGGAATAACCGTCTTGGTATGCATCTTTATGTTGATGGGTTTGTGGGTCAGTGCAATTTTATAGTATTAATTCTCTACTATATTTGCATCACGAATTAGTGATTTGTGTGTCCTTTCTGTGGGTGCCAGGAATGATTGTTTCCACGCAATAATATCCTTAATTAGTTTTGGAATTTAACCTGATTTCACAATTGGTGTGCTGACTTCAGCAGAACCTGGTTTTCAGCTTCCGGTGTCGCCACTCTGTTAAAACCTAGTGTAGAGGTCTTAAAAATTAACATGGAATCTAAAATTCTACCACCATGTTTCTAAGCAAAAGTAATCAAATGAGAATCAAAAAACAAAGCTGATACTGTTCATGAAACAAGTTTCAGCAGACGAATACGAATAATACAAACTTATATTGGTCAGCTTGGGGCTAACAGGGCGAAATCAATCAACAGTGCATACTAACAAATCGGGTTATGACGTTATCCTATGATTTTGAATGAGCTCTCTTGAAACTACATATGAGTATCATTTGTGAATTAAATTCTAGATATTCGGTGTTTGGCCTGGGCTCGAGTGCTTACCCTAGATTGTGTGCTTTCGGCCACTACATAGACGACATACTACATGATTTGGGTGCAAAGAGGGTACTACAGATGGGTGAGGGGGACGAGGAACACGGACAGAAAGAGTCTTTCAAAACCTGGGCGCATGATATTTTTAAGGTAATACAAAGTATGATCTTAAGTAGCAATTTAGTTATTTACATTTTCAAGAACTGAATGACACATCCTCCTGATAATTTTTGTCACATGACATACCGACAAACTTGTAGACTTATTGCTTTGAAATATTAGTGTCTTAATTGTGAGCGCAACAGGCGTTGAAATATGGGCTTAGAAATATATTTATTCAGCGTTTTACATCGACTATAGATAAATTTTAAAAGTAAACCAGAGCTCTTACAGTCATATATATAACGGACTGTACTGTGAGAAATTGTAAGTGACCGATGACCTATCCTATCGAGCTATCACTGAGTGATTTTCTTTGTATTGTTCCACTATTATTGGAAAAAGTATGTCATGTTTATCAGAGGCACGAATGAATATAATGTCGTAGATTTTAATTGGTGTGGTTACTTTTGAAATCACCTAACTCTGGCAGGTTGTTTTTGTCGATTGAATTGGCAGAGACTTTTCGTGCTCTAATGAATTTGCTTTCGATATATATGTATGCAACACCGTGTCGTATATATTATTGCATTTATATCAACTAAAGTTCAAGCATTCATTCACCTTTACAAATCTTGTTATCACCATTAGGACATATATTTGTCAATCATGGCATACTTGTCTTGAAAAGGTGATTGTGCTAACCTTTTGATTATGTACCGGAGCGACGGGTGCGATATCATTTGAAAAGAAATCATGTTGGTTTGTTTGTATAAGAGCCATTCAAATATATATCACTAATAAGCGTAGAAAACGTACAACACAATATTTAATGTAAATTACTTTCCTTGACTAAAACAGAGTAATAACAATATTCCGCGCAAATTTAATCTCATTCTTTCTTGACACTTATCTAAAATATGAATGTTATTCTTGTGACCTTTAGTATTTGGCCGCCTTATATACTATTGAGCATTATGTACAACTCTTTCAACTTCCTATACACGTATACGTTCGTCTTCAGGATACTAGAAATCAGCAAAGCGATAAATCCTGGCTAGTTATAAAGACAGCTGACTATGTGGCAGGCCTTACCCTCTCTGCAATCATTATTTTGTCTTATCAATAAAAGATAGTGTTGTTTGGAAATGTTTAGTACATGATGAAAAACAAAATTTTTTTTTCTCTGGTAAACATATGCTTTAGTTACTGTTTTAACTTTTAGATCAAACTGTGCTAATGTCTTCATCATCATGAAAATATAACTGATATTTTTGTCAATCAAAGATTGACGTCTTTTTCGACGAAATACGGGCTTTGTTCGATTTCAAAGAAAAGTCTCCATAAGGAATGACTAGAATGCATTTGAAAATTTCCTCAAATCGTAGCATAAAACTAACATGTGCACGTTAGATGTGAACGACATCAGTGTTGAAATACTTTTGATATTTCATAACGAGTAAATGGGATCATGCTTATGCACGAAACCACGTCTTAGTAATGATCTGGTATATCTATGTAAGCCCACGCATGTGTAAATACACAAATAGTATACACACTGTAGTCTGTTTAATTCCGTTATTTCGAAATACACCTATAAAGATATGATTTATACATGTATTTATTGCTCTAAATTAGTGGATCATTTATTTCCTCAGGCTGCGTGTGAGGCATTCAGTGTTGGAGATGAAAAAACAATCCGTGACGCCGTGGGATCAATCTCTCAAACCGATCTCACATGGTCTCCTGGGAAGTTCAGGCTGACACCCTCAGAGGAAATGTCAGGTGACATTTGTGAAGGTATGTGCTTTGAAATAATGGTATAATGTCGCCGTTGTTTTTAGTGTAGGTTTTAAATCTCTTCACTACGTAGCAGCATACATATATATCATCAATGTTTAATTAAATTTTGACTTGCATGAGTAACTAATGTATACATACATCATGTTAATCGTAAGAATGATTATGAATAGACATTCTTATAGCTGGCATGCAATAAAGAATGAATGAGATGAAAACCCAAAACATCGCATGACCATTTGCATGGTGCAGTACGCAGAAGGACCACCTCGGCAGTGATCGACATACATGTATGGATTTACAATCTTCAGTTGAACGTTCTATTTTTACCTAGGTCTCTCGAAGCTACACGGGAAGGTTGTTGTTCCATGTCGACTTATCGAGAGTAAACAACTGCAGTCTTTGGATTCGAGGTATTAATTTGCACACATGCTGAGTGCAGATTTATACGTCACGTTTCTACAATTTGCTTTTCTTTTGATCTTAAGGCTAGGGTAATACTCTGTTTAATCTTTTACATGTATGAACTGCAAAGCGTCTGCGTTTGATATATTGTACAAAGATCTGAGTTTCCTCGAATGAGATATACAAAATATTGTATGTCTGCAGTTAGACATTTTTCGTAAATTTCGAATTTAACGCATGTAATGTCCTGACAATTATATAATAATGACTGTGCTTATATTCCACAACCCCACAATAGTACTACAAATAATAAACATGTAAGAATATGATCTATCGTCGTTAAACAAATTGAATTAAGATAGGCAGATATAGTCTTCATGTTCTTGTATCCGATGATTACTTCATAATAAACGCGACCTATTGATGTACCTTTCCTAACTGGATTTAAGTTGAGAACCAATCACGACTCGAATGGGAGATGATTAAAGTGTTCTTATTTTGCGAAATTCTGCTACTCAGCAAACACGTTGCATTTCTTTCTTTTGTTTTGTGTGCAGTCGGCAGACTTTGCTGGTGCGATTAAACACACAGGGTGCGTCAGAGCTAATATATTCCCCCGGAGACCATTTGGCGGTATTTGCAGAGAATTCACCTGCCCTTGTAGACGGGATCCTTACCCGCTTGTATAATGCTCCGCCTGCGGATCAGAATGTTAAAATTGAGATGCAATTAGAACGTACAACTCCACTAGGTAAAATGAATTTGCTTGAATGCCTATACACTATATTTTCCTTGATTAAAAGATACAGAGCAAAAGAAGAGGACTGAGAGATTATGATGGAATATCACGAGAAAATATTAAGAGACTTCGTGGTTTATTTTCATTGTGTTCATACCTATACTGAGAGGTATAACGTATCTGGAAGACAACTTAACTGTATTATGCATGGCCCTTCAGATCATCAATGAACACATTTAGTTTTCTGAGATAGTTTAGGCAAATGTTGCCAAGCATATATGTGTCTGCAGGGCTGTTATTATTCCGTTTCCAAATAAAAGTTAATTATTTCGTTGTACTTATGCTTTCAGGCAATATGAAAACATGGGACAGGTTTCCGAAGTTTCCAACCTGCACGTTGCGGACAGCTTTGTCTAGATATTTGGACATTACAACACCACCTACTCGAAGCTTCTTGAAGATCTTAGCGACACAAGCATCTGATGATAGGCACAGAGAAGGACTGGAAAATCTCGCCAATGTACGGTTGTAGTCGTTTCGAGAAACAGCACAAAACATTCTGGCAAAATTTCCGTATAAAGTACTGCTGAAACAAAATATATCAGACAATGAACATACTTAATATGCGTAAACGTGCATGTAAAAGGGTATAATTATGTTGCTTTGTATCATCATGACTGTTTCGTATAAACATGTACACTTTGCCAACGATTTAACATCACTATCAAGGGTCTATGTAATAACAAAATAGTCCCAAACACATGATTTTACAAACAATAGCCAACAGTGACCGCACCACAAAACACACATTAACTGTAATAGTAATAGTAAATGACAAGTAGGAAAAATGATTTTTATTACATGATTTTCTGCGCGATATTTTTAAGTTTCCAATTTGTGAAAGATGAACTCAGTTTAGAAACATTTAAGAACCAAAAAGTGATTCTTATATTAGCGCTCCTTAACCGCTATCGTTTGTTAGGTTCTGATATTGATGTTCTGGGTTTATTGTATGGCTGACTGCATTCCCCTTGCAATGGTGTTCTTTGATTGAAACGACGGTATACTGAATGTTTATGTCACAACATTCAACCATGGGCCTAATTAAAAACATGTCATAATGAAATATGTAAAAGACCTGTCGCCGAAGAACAGTGATACAGTTGAAAACTAATATTACAACTTACTGTTAATGGCGTGAATGTTATCTTAAATTGCTGACAACGACAGTGTACATCATTTCAAAATTGTGTGATTTAGGATCTACAAATGTATGATGAATGGAAGCAGAGTAAACGTTCCAATCTTCTCGAAGTCTTGGAGGAATTTCCATCCCTACAGATTCCTGCGGCTCTCATTATGACACAGCTCCCTTTACTGCAGCAGCGGTACTACAGCATCAGTTCCTCCCCAGCTGTATACCCGGGAGAAATACACGCTACCATTGCTGTCGTCAAGTACAGAAGTGAAGGTATGAAATTACAATGACTCATTAGTATAATAGTATACATTGATTCATGGGAACCATCAAGTTTACTTTGAAATAGGAGATATCCACACTGCACTGATATTTTGTTGCAAGCAGGGTCGTTTTTAAATGTATTATGTTGTACGTATAACTACATATAAATGTCTTGCTATATTTGAAGCAACATTACAGTTGATTCTTATTATCCTCGGAACTCAATACAGTGAACTAACTTAAAGAGGCATTTATGGTGTGAAACATTTGGTATAGTTAATTGTGAGGTCCTTTACCTCATTGCATGTAGATAATTGATTGCCGCGTTCTTTGATTTATTCCAGGTGGCAAGGGGCCCTTGCACGAAGGCGTCTGCTCATCATGGCTGAATAAAATTACGTCCGGAACAATTGTGCCTTGTTTTGTGCGAATGTAAGAGTAACATTTCTCTCGAACATTGCAATCAGACATTTATTTAATGCAAATGCAATTCCAATTCCATATCTTAAGGTAGAAAAGGTAACTACGGCTATGACAGGAGTATCCGCAATTGCAGTATGCTTTTTGTTCGGATATGTCGTTGTTAGGATGCATAATTGTTTTTGAATCAGATTATTATGTATCTGCCTTCAACGTTCTGACGGAAATGTTTCTCATTTTAAAAGCATATTTTGTATCTGATTAATTGATTTGAGAATGAAACTCCCCTCCCCGGATAAATCACTATTCTTGGTTACAATTGCACATATTCGTTTTCAGCGAACGAGATTGCACAAATGATAAGTGTATCTTAATAACTAGTTCAAACAAGAGGATATATATATATATATATATATATATATATATATATATATATATATATATATATATATATATATATATATCTGTGTGTGTGTGTGAACATTAAGTTCGACATGATTTATAGCAAAATGGAAATTTCCCAGTAATATATGGTACTGATGTCACATATTTGTGTGTGTGGATGTATGAAGGGTTTGGTTTGGGAGGATCTTGAATACCATCAAATGTTGGACTACGAGCAATGACTTTTAAGATAGGGAACAATTCTTGGAATAAAATATTAAACTCGCATCACCTAGCAGAATACAAGAGCAATGTATGAGTTTCATGGAAACACGAATCTGATCGGCTGCACATTCAGGAAGAAATTTGACAGAACTTCACTTGTACAGATATGTTGTCCTGATAATGTAGATATATTGAATATCATTCTGAGGAGGATTATCTTTCAGTGCAACATCTTTCCACATGCCTAAGGACAAGTCTCTTCCAATCGTCATGGTCGGTCCAGGCACGGGTATTGCTCCACTCCGCAGTTTCTGGCAACAGAGGAAAATCGACAGGAAATCGTTACCAGTACCTCAAAAACAAGGTGCCTCTCTAAGCAAGATTTTGTGCATAGCCATATTGAAGTTATAGGGAAGACAAGTGTGAATAAACTCTATCCTATGTATAGCGTCCCTAAATATAAAGAATCCACAAGAAATTAATGACTAATTTCCAAATTATTGGAGTTAAACTACTTCATCTTTATAAACAACCACTTGAGTTATTGTTTTAACTTGATTAATAGTTTTGCAGGTACCCATTTGCGCACTTACGAAACTTTGTATCCGCTAGCACCAGTTATATGGAAAATATCTTCTGTAAAAGTCTGTTTCATTTTCCGATATAGATGTTGTTACTTTTATTAAAACACATTATCAGGATTTACTACCTATGATCTGCTAGAGTATTCCAACAAGGACGACTAAGAAAATGCCAACAAAACTACCAGAAATTCTTGAAGAGATTAAGTCATCTCCACAACTAAATATCAAATAGATAACTATATGGGTTATTTCAAATAGTTCACGTTTGGTTATTCTCTAATGTATTGCTTGCTTGTTTGTTCCCCTTCTTCTCACTACTACTACTAATACTGCAACTACTACTCTTACTACTACTACTACTACTACTACTACTACTAATATGAATAATAATAAGATGAACAAGAGGAAGGATAAGATGAATCCAGGAGAAGTATGTTATGAAGAGATGTTTCTTCACTGTAGATACAAATCAGTCGGCCTGGGGAAAGATGTACCTGTATTTTGGATGTCGAAGCTCCCTGGTGGACGATATATACAGGAAGGAGCTGCAGACAGCTAAAGAGGAGGGCGTGTTGACGAATGTATATACCGCTTATTCTAGGGAAGCGGATAAACCTAAGGTAAGACTGTGACTAATCCTCTCATCTTTCGCTAAAATTCAATAACATACAAGGTGGATTAAAATCAGATTTTTCAACATTGGACTTTGGAAAAAGCACATGATTATAATATGCATCTCGAATAGTTCACCCGACAGTCCGTCCATCCATTATTACAACATGTAATACGTCTTTATCTTGAAAATTTCTTAGCTGAAAGGTGTCAAAGTAATGTGAACCTGGCAACATTCAGTGTACCACATCGATTCTTCTTTAATAATTAAATCGTCATAAAATTGTATGAGTAACACTTTACGTAGGTATCTTCCATATTTGCTATGCCAAATATTATTGTAATAATTTGTATTAGGTCTTGACTAGGAAACACAAGAGATAACACATCTGAAAATGTGCCTGTTTAAACATATGCCAAATGATATTGGTGGCATATTGCATCCAGGTATTAACATTTTTATAATCTCTTGTAAAATGATTTCCATTGCTGATCATCTCTATCCATGATAAATATCCATACAAACAAACGCGTATCATACAACCTAGATATACGTCTTTTAAATTCACTTCTGTTTGTTAGGTTGTAAATTATAAGCATCCTCTCATCAAATTTTGAGCCACTATTGCGATCTAAAATGTACATGAACAAAACACGACAAGAGAATAGGAAGGATGTAAGGTATGAAAAAAGCGTTAAGTTAAATATTAATTTTTGCTTCAGTCATAAATGTGTAGCATTTGTAAGATTAATGGAGAGAACATAATTTCTAATAACGAATTAAAACATAAGTAAACGTTTTCATCGATACACTTATTTCTCGCAGACGTTTGAAATTAAATTGTTAATCGTTGCGATATAGAATTCAGAAATATAATACGTATGTTTAAATTTTAAAAAGGCTTGCAAATTAACTTTATTTATGTTCCTACTGGCACTGTAAATATGACATTTAGTATGATAACATATAAACTGTAGTGCATCAGAGAAATACCGATTTGATAATGTAATAATTAAATACGTAATCCAGCAATTTATGTTAACTATTCAGAAAGGATTCCCTTAAACTGATGAATATAAATACATCCTCAAAACGCTCTGAATATATTCATTCCTCTTCTTTGTCAATACTAACATATTTTGGGGGCATTAGAGATATCTTGTTTAATACTCTTTACACATAGCATCACATGGTATGAATACTTTTATACTGGAACGATATCTTAGAGTCTCCAGTGCTCATAAATACATTTTTAATAAGTCAGGTTCTATATCACTAGGTTACAATTAAGACACATAATAGCAGCCCAATTCTTTTGTCGTGATGTTTGTATTAGAAAAGAATTGTTGTATAAATTAATTTACATTCCTTTGTACTTTATATTAGTATCCCAATATGGGTGGGTATGCACGAGTGAAGTTTACGAGCTCGATAGAAAAACGTTGTTTTTTCTGATAATATTTTTAATTATATTACTAAAACACAAAGTCATTGACCTCCTTTTAAGATATTAGTTTTTAAGATCTTTTTTATATGTGTCTTTATTATACCAACAAACATAAAACCCTAAATCAGGCGTCTTAATATGTATATCTTAATATTTATACATTCCCGTGCTACGTGCGGATTCATGGTCTAATGTTTTCGCCTTTACCGATCTCTGCCATCTCATCTATATCCGCGTGGCTTCGAGTCTCCCGTTTGGCCAATGCGGAATGTGAACAACAAATCGTTAAATCGACATGCAGGATTTCATCAAATTATTCTTTTTCTTGGTAAGAATCCCAAAAGGAATAGGACTTTTTTTGCCACACACGAATGAGCAATTGCTTGGCTTTTCAAAAGCGGAGGTAGCCGATATAAACATCCTAGAGTTGTGTATATTAAGATCAAAGCAGCATCCATTCTGGCGGAAATGAACGAGAAAGAAAACAATGTTGTAAGAATTTGTTTAGAAGTAACAGGGAATGCATTTAATTCGGTCAGTCCTTCCAGAAATGTTTAGCATCATAATAAACATAGTACAGATGACTACAGACCATGATAAATCTTGTTTATTACATAACATAAAAACACTAAAACGTTCCATCATCGTTCACCTACAATTCGATACCAGTAAGATTAATCTGAGTTCCCGCAATAATTTTCAGCGAGCGTGATGGCATACATTTGTACTTAATGTTTACCTTCAAATCCATATTCGATTGGTTTTCATTTATTTGGATTTGCTTTCATGTTAGGTACAGAAGCAGAAAGGATTTTTTAAAAATTCATATAGGAATAAATACGTTGCTGCGAACTATCACATATAAGTATTGTATTACCTCCAAGACGTGTAACTTTATGTCTTGTATTATTAACTAATATACATATTAATATGTATGGTACCTCATATTATATCAAAACTGATACTATTTGTGCAAGGGTATAATTAGGTATGATGAGATTCACTCTCCTTGTCATCATTACCTTTTCACTGGATATAAATCTGATGTACCACCGTTCTGTATGACTGCTGAAGATATATTTGTTACAATACCATAATCGAAGTTTGTTCAGAATTCCCAAAACTAAACTACTTTTTAACTATGTTCACAAAATTTAACCTAATATTATATACGAGATTAACCTAATATTATGCCTGATATATCTACATTTAATGAGCTGTGCTTTACATTCTGATAAATCAATGATTGTAACATTTTAAGTACACTAAGTAGTTCAATTAATAATAATCGTCCTTCCTAAGAATTATATTGCCGTTTCATTAGTTTAGGGATATTATAATCTCTCAGTAAAGGATTCAGATCAAGATCTGAAACATCTCTGAGTGGACAATACGGTAAAAAATTCTAACTCCAATAGTAATAATTTGATTTTGATATAATAACTAGTTTCTTCTGAAGGTTCTATGCTATTCATATTTTAGTTGATAGAGTGTCAATTCTTTGTGGTACAAAATTTATCTAAATGGTTTCTTCGCCTTCTTAAACCCGTCGCGTCCTTTTTCTAATCGCATAATGTGTACTTTATGGTTTCTAACATTTTATAGATTTCTCTTTTCTCAATTCAATTTCGCTACTATATGACTGAAATTATATTTCAACTCACATATCTCATTACCTAGAGTTATGCCATTTTTCCATTCTTTTCTCATATCTAGCACATGAATTCGCTGTTCTCTTTATTTCCTTTAATCCAACATTACCAAAGAGGTTATTATCAATTAGATGCCATAATTAATTCATTTAAGCATCAAAAGTATTCACAGATTCTATAAAGCACCCAAATCATTTTCCATTATTGTAATTTAAAATCATTACTGAGCCTTATTATTGAACTTAATCCTCTTGAAACAGGTTCGTGTGATTTTACATAAATATATATCCACATTGTACTTCAATAAACGTATCTTCCTTAGCGATGAAGACAGTGTCTTGAAAGCACAAAATACAATACCCTTTCCTTTTAAATAATTCAAGACATCTTTAATCTTCGCGGGTATTGCGAGTTCTTGAAAATGTATAGATGGTATTCGAAATATAATTTCCATCGTTATATTTTGAAAATGTACCTTTTAAATATTATTTGTGTATTAAATGGCAAAAGATTATACTTGGATGGTTATTACATATCGATATGTTAATATATTTAGAATGTATTGTCTCCTTCGAAATAGAGTCCATGAATTCACAATTTCAAACATTAACATGGTCAATGAAGTAAGTATCAAATACTGTAGAATTTGCATAAAGTAAAAAGAAAACCAGTACATAAACAGTAAAAAGAGACAATATTATTCCAAACGCAAGCCACGCAAATTCGTAGCACAAATCAAAGAAGTAAAAATCTGGAAAGTTTGCACAAAAAATACAAATAATTCTTATCAGTGTTTCTGACTCTATGGTTTATACATTTATTTTTTATTCGGAGAGAATAAATTAATCCCCGGTGGAACTTCCCCAATAACTGTCCTTATATGATAATATATTATCCTTATTAGAAAACATTCTTTAGAGACATTTCTGTCATTTTGTATAAGATTTTAATATAAAACTATCTTGGAGTTCTGACCACGCGCATCTCATAAATTTACACGATCTTTTTTGATTTTATATTTGTTGTGCTAGAGCAGTGTAATTATCTGCCTAAATTTATTTACCTACCCATCTGGATATCAATATTATTTGTAGATTTCTGCCTAACTTTATTTACCTCACCATCTGGATATCATTATTATTTGTAGATATCTGCCTAACTTTTTTACCTCACCTTCTGGGTATCATTATTATGTGTAGATATCTGCCTAACTTTATTTACCTACCCATCTGGATATCATTATTATTTGCAGATGTACGTTCAGGACTACTTAATTCAGAATAGTTCCGACATCTACAGTATCATGGTTCGAGAGGGAGGACATTTTTATGTATGTGGTGACGCCGATATGGCAAAAGACGTCATGCTGACATTGGAGAAAATTCTTCAGAAAGAAGGAAATATGCGGGCAGACGATGCTGCAAATTACATACTGAAATTACGGGTAGGTGTATGGATGATTGATTTGGATTTTTAACTTAACTTTTAACATTCGTTCAGTGTTGCGGTGTCTGAAGTGTGGCAGTTTATAGTTATGTCTAGCACTAGGGTATCATGCCGCAGCATGTAACATGATGTTCCAACGGCCACATTATTCTGACACCAGCCGACCAGTCCTAACACTAACCTATTAGTGCCGAGTTCCTAACGAGGCAACTGTAAGTACCATTGTTATGAGTCTTTGGTATGACTCGGCCGTGATTTTGATCCAGTGACCCCAACATCGGAGGCAAAAAAGGCTTACGGAGCAATCCAATTACGGTTATTAAGAAATCAGTAAATTTAGTTACATGTATACACTTGTACTGACCAATTACCGGATCATATGTAATCCAGTGTCAAAATGCCCTTTTCGCTGTACCAAGACCTGCGGCGTTTAAGAAATATAGAAAGGCCAAAAGCTCAGAATACGCCAATCTTGATTTCAAGAATAATAACGTAACATTTTGAAAATCAAAATTCATTGGTTCAAAAATGGTTAGATAAAGTGTATTTGTGCATAGATAGTCTAGATATGATCATTTGTAAATCAAGAAGACAACGATATTAAATAATATATTTTATTGAGTCATTTTGATATTACATAACCTGATGTAATAAGTGAATGTGAACGTGAATAATTTGCTACATCATCAACGTCTTCTTCTTGTATTAAGTACAATTACGTTAAGATTTTTCTTTATAGGATTCAAACCATTTCCACGAGGACATTTTCTGGAACGACTTTAAGGAGCTCCGAGGTAACAAACAGGATCGAGTGGCAAGCCAGGAAACTCTAAAAGTACATCAAAGCCAACGGAGAAGCGAATAAGTTACTGTGATTCGGGAGTTTATCGTCTCCATACAAGCCACGGTAGGTAGGTGTGATTCGCTGTTGGCTCAAAATGTTATCTTACTATTAATCTATTTTCTGTTGATTTTGCCCCTATTTCGCACAACCTTGATCGGTATAGTCAAGCTTTCGTTTATGGACACTTCGAAATTCGACGTTAGCTACTGGTGATAACGGTTAATACTATATTTTATATGTAAAGTCTTCAGTTTAGATGCAACTGTTATTATTTATGATGACACAATTACTTGGGTGAAAATAGTAGTTTCCAGCTTACAATCTAAATAAACGGTAGATATAATCTTATAGTGCTTCTCTTTTCTTGAATAATTCGGAGACAAAATATGTAGATATTAATTATTATGTTACACATATGACAAATCAAGAGATCCTGTTCATTACAGAAACTTAGAATTTGAACAGACAGTTGGCTAGCATTAAGAACAATATGCTGTTCAAACATGCATAGAGCTGAAGATTGATTTTGGTGCCATAAACATTACATTTCGTCATATGGAACAGCACTAACAAAGTTCACCATCCATTTAACAGGATCCTTATGGCTGATGTTGGGGCCGCACAAGGACACTTCGAATACCCAGTTTAATAATTTGAATTAGGGATATTAGCTGTAATAAAATTATTTATACTATCTTAATTTCAGTGACTGCTTTCAGGGTTTTCTACTGTTGCATTTATAATATTTTTTCACCGACGCCACTTCGATATCTTTGATATCCCCGATTGCAATCTTCAGAACTCCTCCGATATTAATAGCTGCTGCAGCATTTAATTACCCTCAGAGCTCGAACTAATATAAATCAAGATGAGCATGTACTGGGTATTGAACCGTCTACTGCACCTAACAGTATAGGTTTCCCAAAACGTCAGCATGGTTGTTAACGAAAGTAGGAATAAGAAACGAATTGTTATCCAAATTTGGATGGCTGCATAATTCTAAGAAGGGGTGAGAGGTACCTTCACATTCAATCCCAGATGAGAGTTCCAGATAATATCATAAAAAGCATGTATCAAACTATCTATAACAGAGATCATTCAGTTTGATGCATGCTTGTGATAATAATATCCGGATCTCACATCTTCGATAGAGTGTGAAGATGCACTTCACCCTCCAAGCAACCAATGCTGACAGATGTATAGATAAAGCTACGTTTCGAATCATCTAAGTTCAACACATCGGGGTGTGGGAGAAAATATAGCTGACTAGGCTTTGCTAGTCTTGTATTACTTATAATCTTCTCACCGAATCATGATATGTTTATCATCTGAATATCTGATTTACACTTCTCTCTGATCCTACGATTTTTGACAGAGAAACTGGTTTGTTTTACTTGCGGTCTGATACATTGTTTGACTGGTTTTTCTGAAGGAATCAAGTATCGCTGGGAGTTATTGAGCATTGTGAATCTTGCTACACATCATTAGCACATAAGCATAAGCTGACATGCACATATTATATCTCATGGGATTTATGTGTATATGTATGCTCTTTCGCACTTGACTTATACAGCTGGAGCCAATAAATGACAATAGTTGAATCTTGACTGGTGTATGTGATGCCTGGTGCATCAGTTGGTTATTTTCTAGGTGTGCAATTGACATATTACTGTGATCGCAAATTTCTGTGTAAGAGTTATAGCTCTTTGGATACAACACTCTCTTTAATGACTCTAGTGTCGTATTTCCACTGGGGTAAACGAAAAATAGTACACGAAAATGCGCAATGTCTAATCAATGTGATCTTCAAATATTGCGATAGATATGTTTCCCATTTTTTCTTAAGGCTGAGTGCAGAATTAACTCAGTCTTTTATGACCGAGGAGCCGAGTGGTTTAAAGCGCTCTCCGTTAAGGATCACTGCCATATCACCTCTGTCTGCGCGGGTTCGAGTCTCGGATTCAGCGAATAGGGGTATGTGAGAAAGCTAGCCAGTAGCTTCTCGTGGGTCGGTGGTTCTTTCTGGGGTTGTCCCGGGTTCTTCCTCCACCATTAATACTGGTGGCCATGTATAGCCTATCGTGTGCTGAAAAAATGGCGTCAAAAGCTACAACAATGACTGCAGTTTATTCTTTCAGTTTCTGATAAAATTCAGTGATATAATGATTGCGACATATGTAAATCATGCGAAGCTGTCCATATTGAAGAGTCAGTATGATTCCCTGACTTATCATTTTAAGAATTATTGCCTATGCGGTCGGGAACTAGGTGCAATTAGTCTATATGTCTATTTCAAAAGCAACTTTACTATAAATGCATCTCCATCATGGGATGGGATGCCGGAGAGGATATATTATTCTCTTTTCTTTCTCTCTCTATGTATTATCTCTCTCTCTCTCTCTCTCTCTCTCTCTCTCTCTCTCTCTCTCTATATATATATATATATATATATATATATATATATATATATATATATATATATTATAATAATAATAATAATAATAACAATAATAATAATAATAATAATCATATGGTGAATAACAGTCCTTTCAAGTGCACTTGATCCAGCAAGGGATTACGTTTGTCAGGGATTGGTTTGCGACTGGGTTTCTGTACAGCTTCTTCGTCATCCAATCAGATCTATATAAAGGTTGATCCTTTTGTGTAGTTTTTCACCTTTATAGGTCTGATTGGATGACAAAAATAAACTGATAAACTACGCAAAACCATCAACCTTCATAATCTGATTGGATGGCAAAGAAGCTGTACAGAAACCCAGTGGCAGAACACTTCTCATCCCATGGCCACACTTCAGTAATATAACACTTATAGCAATTGCCAACCACTCCAAATGGAGTTTCGAAAGCAGGAAAGAAAAGGAATCTTACTAGATACGCCGCCTTAGAACATTGAAATCAAACTGTTTAAACCAAGAAGACTAGAAAAAGACAATCATTAACAAACAAAATTATCTTTTGCAGCCGGCATGTTCTCTTTTCAATGATTCTCTAAATTTGCTTATTAGTCACCCAATAACCTATGATTAAATATATAACAATGAATTTTCCTGGATATAATTTACGCGTGCATATATTTACAGAAAATAACAGATGACGCTATGGCTCATCGATTTCTAGGTCAATATAAAATATCTTTCAGCATCCTAAACAAGTCTAAGTCATGTAAAGTTTTACAAAGACAAAAGTTTACCTGTTTTATTTGTTTGTCTTGTCTTGTTGTTTTTTTTTTGCATTTGCCTTTGATAAAGACTCATTAAGTGTCGAAAGCGCTTAAGCTAGCTAGATACTAATTTTGCACTGTATAAAATAATATTTAAAACTTCACTTTATTGAGAAATACTGATCTCTTTGCTTTTTACAGGATTCAAAAAGATGCCACAAAAAGGACAAGAACATTTTTCCATTCTATAAGAAAAGAATGTTAATACCCTGGAGATAGCGAAGCAAACTCATCTAACCCATGAACTTTGAATTTGAAGAGACTTATACAAGCATGGCTTCCACCAAGTGAACTATGAAATCCGAAGAGTCATGATTAGATAAAACTAAATTACAATTACTTTAAATAGGAAACTTGTACATAGGGGATGCATAATCACTGCTTATATTTAGTAATTCCAAATGAAAAACATGTAACTATATTAAAGTTCTGTGCGGAATATTGGGAAGGGGTATTTGCTGTTATTCAGTTAATTTGGCAACATACCGAATAATGAGTTACTTGTAACAAAAACGATAAAGTTTATGTTTATTGTTGAATAATTTGGTTTATAACACTATTTTACTACAATATCTTTATTACAAATTAGCCTGAAATATACATGTCATGTACTATATTAAAATACTAGAAACGTTTAAGCGGAAAATGCAGAAGATGGTGACAGAAAGTATGTCTGTTCTATTAAGTGTATTTTACAAACAGGTTTAACGGTACTTAGCATGATAATTTTTAAGTGAAGCTCTGTCCAAAATAACAAGCTACTACAATGAACTGAGCGTAATTATTTAAAAACATATATGTCAGATTTGACATGTATATAAGAGAACTTGTGACAAGATGACGTTCACTGCAAACATTGTTTGGCAGAGTCATAATCTCATGTGTTTTCAAATCTGGATTACATTGTCTTCCCCGCGAAATATCTCTGCTTGCGTGAATAAAAGCATATGGAACTCACCGGTACAAACGTTGCAGTATCTTATACCTATGTGTATCTGGTTTCAGTTCAAACTTTCGTTCATTTTGTTTCATTTATTCCATGTCGAAGTTTTATTAAGGCTGTGTGCATCCATTGCACGCATTATAAATATAGAATATTAATTTTTGTTACATAGGTATGGAAGTCTGGTAGAGTGTAATTGATTTTATTATCTGCTCGTTTTTTTCTCCGTTAACTTTACATTGTCAGAATCGTGCAACATTGCTCGATACTGAACTCGCGCGCAAATACACATATTGCATTCACGTGCATAAGGGAACTACTTTCTATTGTAAACAAATAATGGACGTAGACGCCAGCACTTTTGACTTGTTCTCAGATCATGAACACTCGTGTAGTAGGCACTTTATGTTGTGGTTGTTTAAATTTGTTTCTGAATGAACTAAAGCAGATAGTTCGTGGACTGCCACATACCAGCTGCTTGGCACATTACGCGTTAACATAGTTGATACATTGTTTCGGATTTAGGCTAGCTATGCAACAAACGTGTAAAGGGTCCTTACAAATAACATACAAGTGACAAGTCATGTACTGTCTTCTTCAGCTGGTGATAAGAATGGCAAAAAATATACTTACAGTTTTACATCCTGCATTTCCTCAAAATGTACTGTTTTAGTTCTTCAAATCTGAATTACATGAGCCATGTCATAGGTTCTCAATCTTGATTACACATTTCGAAACTGTACTATAATTTCGAATATAAGTGCAATTACATCCTCCTTACTGCACTCAAAATGAAATAACAATTAAATTCGATAGCGTCTTTTTGATAATTGCAATTGAAAGACTTCATATTTTCCCCACATTAAGATTTTAAACATTCAATGACAGAAACATAAACACATTTGCAGATATCAACACGCTTCTCCCTCGCTTCTTCAATTAGATATATTTTCATGTGAAATTGTCACATTTAAATCAAGCCCATAATCACGAAATTTCGTAGAATCGAAAAAAATGTACCAAAATCAATTAATTCCAGATCAAATGGAAAAGTTGTTTCAATGCGCAATCATTCACAATATGACTCCAAATTTCAATTTTATTTAGACACGCCATTTTCTTTAGAAAGTTATGTCGAGCACGCGACTACGTTAAAATTTATCTAGGCGGTGTTATATGCGCAGTAATAATGTTGTTGTGTAATGATGAATCTGCTCTTGTGTATTAAATTTGGACTACGGCATACATTCAGTTACTTTGGTTTTTGTAGTGTATATTGTTAATATAATTAAGCATTAGGTAGAATGAAAAAAAAGCATATAATAAAAAGGTTACTGCATTTGTATGGGAAAATATGAACTCGTTTTGTCTGATGGATATACAGCACTCCCAAGGTCGTGCAGTTTTTCCATTCGAGAAACTCATTCATATTTTCCCATACAAATGCAGTAACCTATAAATATATTCTTTGACACATGGATTTCTTATAGGTACCAAAGTACCGATTAGTTATCAATAGACAGTCCGAAAGTTGATTGAAATAAATACAGTTTCGTCTACTACAAATTGCAAGTCACAAACTGTCAAATATGTTAGTGAGCAGTCTTTACCGATAGCAGGATTCGAAACAGCACCATTGCGGTCGAGAGACAGGCACGCTATTCACTAAGCCTTTAAAGCCAGACCCCCAACATTTGTGAACCAAAGTAATTTTGCTCAGAGGAAGACAAATGCCCGCCAACCCACCCCTTTTTCCTTGTCCGGCTTGCTCATGTGGTACTATTAAGCATATAGCCAATCTTTTTCTTTCAATATGTTTACCAGCTCCCTAGACTGTATGGGTAACAAGAGTAAATAGTGTCACTGATCAAACAACTATTTTATGAGATATATCTTTTTGTTCTGCTTTATGTACACTAAAACCTCAGACTGTTCTTCTAACAATTGTCGCTGACAGTAAAAGCATTTTTTTCGAATCAAATGATTCGTTTAAACTAAAAGCTGTGTTCGTTTGAACACTTGAATTTAATTTTCGTGATGTCTGATAAATAATATTATGTCACAGTATAAAATAACCAGGTCAAAGGTCAGCATACTAATCAGTATGTATCTCTCCTACTAGCAAAACGGAGAATTCATCCCATATACATAAACGGTCTTACTTTAGTGGATACAAAACATAACTTTATATGCAGATGGACAAACTCCGATCGTATCATCAAGCAGACGCTCAGCGATTTTTCTCTGTCCACGGTCTCTATTCCACGTTTTTGCCCACATGGACATCCTGCCCGATCATCTCTGTTATATGAAATTAAAGCTTCCCCACTTTGTGCATTCAATCAATGTCAGGCAATAAGCCACACTATTTATATGTGTACTAAATAACATAATCTGACTGAGCACTTAGTGTACGTTTTTGTCATTCGTGCCAAGAAATAACAACAACTTTTGCAAGTAAAAGGGAGGTTTTACTGATTAAAATAAAGGACTTCAACTATATGCGAGAGTTCCTGAGACGTATATATTTCATTCGATTGTTGATGGTCATTCCCCATGTGGTGTAGACCAATGTTCTGTGAAACAACTCAACATCACCGTAAGCTATATACATCTCCTAAAATATTGATTGAAACGGATTGGACAATCAAAATCAAGCTTGAAATATTGATCAAAATGTGGCAGTTTATTTGATATTGATTCTTCTTATGTAATTTAAATCAGTAAGTATAATTGGGGAAAGTAATAAACAATTTATGTTAAACAGCCTTTAAGTTGTATAGGTATGAAATGGAATAAGAGACACTACCAGATTAGACAGAAATCATAAGGGACAGTGTATCGCCGGTACAAACATAAAAAATGTACTGTCAGTTGCCAGTCGGTCCAAGGACAGTCCAAAAGCACATGTGCTATAACATCATTCATAATCATCAAAATTCAACACAAAGCAGTGTGCATTTCCATATGAAACAAATAATCTCAGTCATAATGATATATGTAGTTCGGCAGTACACGTGAAATTAAGATTATTAACGTAAGTTATGGACAAGAAAAACTATACAAAAATAACGCTAGCGTGACAAATTAATCATTCATTTGTGCTAAAATTGAGAATTGTATATATGGTTTATATAGCAATTGATGTTAAATCTTCTTGAGAGCCCTTGGTGACTGAGTGATCTAAGGTACACGCCTTCATAGATCATTCATATCTTACCTCTGCCCGAGAGCATCGGTTAGGCCAACGTAAGTATGCGAGTTAGCATCCCGTGGGTCAATGGTTCCTCCCGGATTCTTCTTCTAACAATATACTGGCCTCAACGTAAAATCTACCATGCAATGAAAATGGTGTTAAATCCACAAGCCAAACAAACCAGTCTCGTCATTTTCACAAACAAGGCTCTAAAATATAAGCATTTTGTCTTAAATATAATATATGATGCACGGCTGAAAACATATTATTGAAATGTCTATATATTCAATAATTGTCTATACTTTACTTCGTTTTATGTAATAAAAATTAGTTAATGAACATGCGGAATAACTAGTAAGCAATTAAAATGTCTTACACAAATTGACAACACCAGAAGCGAATATTCCATATAGTGCAGAAACATTAATGGTGGTTGTGATTTAATTTCCCACTTGTAAGATAGCAAATGTTCATCATTAGGCCTTTATGGTAAATCTGGCCTTCTGTGAACGTGTTGACATGAGCTAGGCTCCCGCGATGCTCTTTGGTGTCGGCTTGTACGGAATGAACAGACAGTACGTGACCGACGTGGTTATCGCTAAGTCAGCTTTTGAGAGGGTCTTGAAAAAGAAACAGGTGGCCAGAATGTTGCAAAAGATTGAAAATATTGACGGTCACCGTCTGTATTATACATGATGTTATTCATGTTTCTAAATGACCACTGCATGTTCATTTTCACAGGTATAAACTAAGAGGCTTCTATTCTATAGATATCACCTTATTAGTTCCTTTCTTTATTTTCCGATTTTTTTTCCAATAGACATAAATGCTAACGTTTGGTGAAATAAATTCTCTTTCTATCCTACCTTAGTAAGCATGCTACGCTGTCTTAGATGGTAAATCCAGAGTATCTATTGAACGAGGGCATAACGAAGTCCCAGCTTATTCTGTCGCAAAAGATGTGTATCACATGGAAGGCAAAACACCATATAAAATAAGAAACATGATCTACATATGACCGAAATACAAACTCGCGTCCTGCTAAGATACAATTTATTTTTCAGCCTGACGAAAAATGCTAACTTTAATATAACACAATACACAACTATCTGTATTGTCTGTAGGAATATAAATGTCTGAAGACATTTATCTCTGACCCCTACACTTCAACTGCCCACTACCTACCCTGCAAATTATATTCAAACCTCTCCTGTCTCGCTCAGCGGGAAACATTTTACATATATGTATCTTTGAGGTTTCAATAATCTTTAATATAGCTCTGGAATGTATAAGGAACAATTATATTCAGTCAAGCTTGAGAAGAAAAAAAAAACATCTGTATCCGGTTCAAAGCTATTCATTGTACCAAAGTGTACAAAATGTGATTTACTTCAACTCTTTTTTCCATGTTTCGACTCCAATATACTGAATAGTTGTAACTAGGACTTGTGTTATGTTTCTCATGTTGGCACTGTATGACGTTCGTTTTAGTGATGTTGGGGAATCACATTAATTTAAAATATTTATTAAAAATGTAAAAGGTCAAAATATTATTTAACATTCACCGCATTCATCAAAACGAGATTTCGTGTAAAATAAAGTACTTGATATATTTTGAATAAACACATAGCATAATAGCGTGGACAGGTGGACAACACCCAATTGTACTGCAAAATGTAAACCGTCAACACTTGACACTTAATGGAGATAGGTAAGGCCACTATCCCCAATCACTGCACACGAGTGAACTTGCCCAATCTTAAAAGACTATCCTTCCAATTGTAATGAAATAATTTCAGCCACTTCTTTACACTTGTCGTATTATTTTTCGATTAATCTTTAAGACTATAATGAAACATCACTGCGATAGGCTTAAATGCATCCTAAGTCAAATGGGGCTAAATATAGTAAGAAAGTGCATTGTTAAAAGATATATGCAGCGTATAATTAGGTAATCAAAGAGGACTAGAAACAAGAAGAAAACATTGAGACGAGAAAGTGTAATGTTCTAACCGGAGACTAATACGTCCAGACGATGCCCCATGTAGACAACAATAAACCCAGTGCACATGTGCGCTTTTGTCCTTAACAATATCCAAAACTTCAGATGACGCACTGTTCATAACCAACTGAAATAAAACGGTAAATAATTCAAATATTGATGCATGCAATACGTCAATCCATCACACATACTTAAATTAAATTAGGTACCGAATGTTCGAGAAAACATAAGGTTTATAAAAACCTCACAATCTTTCATAATGTGCCTCAAACAATTATTAAATCAATGTTATTTAAATGAACATATTAAATGACAGCTAATATAGTATACGATACTAATGATTTGCATTATTTGTATGATAATAGAGCACAGAAAATATCGATTTTGTATCCTAAAAAAATATTGCATGCAGTACAAGGCATAATTTAAATGCCTTTTCCAAGTGATGTATTTTAGTGCATGAAACGAGGAATGTCTGGTGAGCAATTTTATTATCTAAAACAAAATTCATAAAATGCCAGCCTTTTATATATATAAGGGATCTTGCGTGTATGGTTTAATTTTATTCTTTGAAATAAAGAGGCTGACCCATATCAGCTAGTTCATGTTCAAGAGTATCTTTACTATGGAATGCAGCCTTCTGTGTACATGCCGATATTATGCTGGTTCCTGTGATCATGTACTAGACTACTTAGATTGGACCCAAAGTAAAAAAAAAACAACATAATTTTCAAGGTCAAGATGTGGTTCGTTGTCAGATACGTTTGGCTTTTATGATCTTATTTATGAGATATATTCTAAATGTTAAATACGTGACCAAATTCGGCCACATGTGGTATATTGATTTGAAATTTTGTATTTCGTATGACAATTAATGTGCTGAATGCATTGCTTCTAAACTCTCAGGAAGATCAAATCACTATCAGTCAAACGTCATATTTCTCAAAGTTCCTACAATCAAAGCCATAATGTAATAGTATCTAACATTTCTAAAAATATTTCTCCTTTTTATACTTTACACTATTTAGGATTGTAGATTACGCGAACGCGTTACTATTTATACCGGTAATTATTTATAGGCTGCTGTTCCATAAAGATAGCACAGATCCAATTGTTTTTATTTCTCTTTGCAGGGATTTCAAAGCTTGCGTTCAATCAATTACTTATACTGTCTCTTTTATTTTAGTAACCGTGTCACACTGAGTCTTAGAGAGCAATATAGTAGTATGTACTAAAGGTACACAGAACCAAGTTTCACATATCTCTTAAGGGAGATATCTCTGCTGAAACTAGATAATGAATATATATTTCGTCTCCTAAGTGAACGGTGTGACAGTTATAATAAGTCACATAAAATACTAAATATTATCTACATATGAACTGAGAACAACTTCACATGAAGTGAAGGTACCAAACTAGCATAAGCTTTACAGAAACTCCAAACTCTTATAAAAACTGACCAGTGATATCATTATGTTGTTTGAATCCAATGTTCTTTAAATATATAGTGTTGTCCCCTCAACGTGCCTAAACCAACACCAACCTACTCACAGTTCCACCACACCCGCTTTAGTGCTTGCTCTGATGGCACCATTATACTTCTAACATATTTATAGGGTATGTTTTGCCAACGATTTATAATATAGCTCTAGAATGTATAAGTAGCATGTGTACTTAGGATAGCTTCGCAAAAAAATCAGCGCATGGGTAAAACTTTTTGCTCTTTATCAATGCAAGTAAAACAATACTTGCTTAACTTCAACTGCTTTTTAAATAAAGGTTTATTGAATATAATGAATATTTTAAACTAGGACTTGTGTTTGTATTCCTATCAGAGCCTATTGATCATCAGCTTGGTGATATGCGTGGATATCACACGAATTCATATAATATAAGAACGATGTCATAATAAAAACACTAACTAATATAATCCTACCATACATCAAAACTGAGAATGTATTTAAAATAAATGAACTGATATGTGTTTTGTCCTCCATGCAGCGCTCTGCTGATTTCAGGGCACTCCAACGGCTCTATACATCTTTAGCCATTACAGCAACACAACTTTAGGATACGCATTTTGCTTTTCCATTGGAAGTAAATGAGTAACTATGTCGATCATAAATTTGCATTTCATTTATATTAATCCAACATATTCAGTTAAGAAAGATTTCGCTAAGTACGGGACAAGAACACAAAAAACATGTTATAACGTTTTAGACTTGCCGTGAGAATTTATTTAATTAGTTGTACTTATTTTATACTGAAACTTCTCAAGTTGATCATAAATATTTACTTGAAATGTAAATATAGTTTAGCGACATGTTAACCATAATGTAACGGAGATGATGGAGTGAAATACCGAGAGATGTAGTAGTTGTCTTCTTTATAAAATAGTTCATAGAAAGTGTAACGTCTTATACGCATTTAAATTATCGCCAAATAAATAAATGATAAAGTGAGAATCTAAAGCACATATTTGTTATTCACAGCAGAGAGGCTGCGTGTAATCATTATTTAATTTGATTTTCGTATTTGCGGAGGCGGCCATATATCGTATATTTTATGTTTAACAGATGGATGCTATTTACAATGAGCTTACCGTGAACATGCCGATAAAGGTTGGCATGCCGATACAGGTTGGATTACTACGACGTTTTATTTTCCTTCTGGATCTGACATGGGACCTAAGTTTTGAGTAACTGTGAGGGTTTGTACGGAGTAGTAGCAAATATTTGACCGAAGTGGTTATCGCTCTTGAACGTCTCATCTTTATGAAGATATTCCAAACTAAACAGTTGGGTACAAAGGTTTAAGCATCAGCACGGGTTACAAATGGTCTCACATCAAAGCCCATGCGAAATGATAGATTAAAAACTTCATTTCTCACAGTAGTATTGCTTCTTCCAAAAAGGGATGCATAAACAACATCTGATAAACTTGTAAAATCTGATTGGAAGAGCAACTTTAAATATTGGCTATTTTTGCATGACACTAGTTTGAAATGTAGAAAGTAAGCATATATATATATATATATATATATATATATATATATATATATATATATATATATATATATATATATATATATATATTATTTTATTGTATATATATATATATATATATATATATATATATATATATATATATATATAATAAAATACTCAAACGAACGTATACGATAACATAAAATGGCATGATACAACTTGATCATCATCCTTCATCACTATTGTCTATCGATTCTAGTCTTTGACCTGTACCTTTGGAACTGAGTGTATTTTTTTCATCGGATTTATTATGACATATTCTAAATGTCAAGCAAGTGACCCAAAAACCAAAAATATCCACATATAGTGGAGTGATTTAACATACGTTTTCTTGCGTGTATGACAAGGATTTTGCTGAATCCATTGATACTTACCCATCAGGGTATACAAACATTTACCTGTCATATCTCCATTTTTATCAGAGGTCAAACGTTTAAGGCAACTTCCGCAGTTTTCAGAATGTTTATTCTTTTTTTCATTTAGAGTCAATCAATAATTGAATACATTTGATGCATTTATATTTTTCCTATAAATCATACAATTTAAATTTATAAATTAATCGACATGTTCACGTTTCTTTGGGAATACATTGGAAGATATCTCTGCCAGAACAGGACATGGGTAAATGTCATACGAGATAAAGTTTAGTTCATGTTTCTCACATTTTAAAGGAAATACGAAATATTATCTAGAGAAAAATAACATAATCACCTATGTAGAATATGGATCGACGTTCTTCAAGATGAACAAAAACTCTAACATACAGCACTAACTTGTGATATATTAATTTCTTATTTCTGAATACAAAATTCCTTTGACATTTATCATCCCCCCGCTGACAGATGTATAAAATCTTTTTTTTTAAAATATGTTCCTATATTTTAGTGATAATTACCAAGTAGATCTCAGCTCTAGCCCCTACAGTTTATGTTTGATACGTTAAACGGTCTGTAGAGACGGTGTAAATAATAATTATGCCAAGGGAAACACGTAAAACAGCCACGCTCCGGAGATGGACCATGAATATATAAATGTAACCTTGCGTTTCAAAGGCGGCAGTTAATAAGCTATATTACTTATAAGTCTTTCAAACCAATCAGAAGAATTGTTTCCTGAATATTCTTACGATGAGGAAAAAACCAAGCGCCGAGTTTCATGCGATGCCATTATTCGGATTCATACTTTTAATTTCATTTTGGTTTACGGGTTGATTACATTGGCAAACCTCAATGTATATTGTTAAGACTCTTTGGTCCTACTATGAAAAGTCAAAACCAATGAATTTTATCAAAAATAGCAAATAATTCATTTCCCTAAAATACTTAGCAAACATGAAAACAAATTTACAGTACTGTTAATGTTAAATCCCAAATAGTTCTAAACGTTATATCACAAGTCCCAAAGTATAGAGCATTTCAATTCCAATTTTGAGTGTGGTGATATGTCATTAGCGTGGAATAGTACTGAAGTGATATATACATGATTCTTATTACTCTACTATAAATTTGTATTATCGTCAATTTGCAAAGACTGACAAATTGGACTTGTTCTTGGGAAGAATTGAGTTTTGTCCGAAACATAACCAAAACAAATGTTTTACGTTAGCTAAGCTTAATTACGGCGTGCCTGAAGGAACGATCTCATGCTTATGTTATAAATACATAAAGTTTATTTTATGCTTATATTTGAATGAACCTCTTTACGTATACAAACCGATAATTATAATTAAAGTTCTTAATAAAAACATAACTAATAATTTAGATATATGTCCAGACGAGGAAAACGAAATGGTTGCAAACGAATATATACAAATGACAGACATATGCATGTGTATAGCAATTAGACAAAAACATTGAGATATACTGGCTTTTGAAATTGCTACAATGGGAAGAGATCAATTTTTAGATTAAGAACTATACATTGGCGAATTCAATGACTCTTTATCTTTTAATGAGGGCGTAGCACGCAAACGTCGCGCGTCAGAACTGTCTTCAACTGAAGACGAGAATAAATTGTTTACTTCAGGACAAGCTGTGTAATCAAACTCGCTCCATCCACACACACACACGTATACACACACATACACGCACACGCCCACACATGCATGAGTCGTGTACTTTACATTGTATTGCTACTTCATCAAGATCTTTAGGATAGGAGGTAGGGATGAGGATGGGAAATTCAAACTGTATTAACTAAATAGACATCTTTTCAATAGTGCTGTTATTAATAATTGCATTTTTAATTTCATTATAATTCAGAAATAGTTAAAACTTTTGACAATGCATTAAGCAAACTGAAAAATGATTATAATTAGTCACTTCTTTTGAACGCATTGTTCCGGAATCCCAGTCAGCTTAGAACTCGATGCACTCAATAAAGTGCACTGTGAATATGCTATGCCTGTTTACCGTACCAGTATTGTTTGCTTAATCGTAACTACTTTTGTTTTGTTTTTTTCCATGACGTCAGATATGCATCTTTGAATATGACAATATTTGAAATACATTTTCACATTCGGGATGAATTTGTTATTAATAGACTAGTGCAAGGATTGTTGCATTGTACATACTGGAAATAATTGTTTATTATAATCGTTTAAACAATAAACTCTCACCCATATAACTTAAAATTATGGAAAGGCTAAGTACTTCATTCACATACGATATTCTTCTTTAAGACTTCAACTCGTTCAGGAGGTTGAAATTTTAATAACAATTACAAATGATTCTTAAAGGCTGAGGTGTATAATACACAAAATGACATAATGCTGGATATTGTGCTCTTGTTTAATGTTTTCAAAAATATCCAGCATTATATGCTCGATAAAACACATCTAGTTTGTACTGTGATGATGGGAGAGGAAGTCATAAAGATGCATTTCGTATACTCAGAGATTCCTCAAAGATGATTCCATGACAGAAAAACCTGTTTTCAAAACTAACTAAATGTTACGCACATGACAACGTTTCCTGTTGTAGTTCTGATCTGATGTGAAAGGTGTCGAGTCGAAAATAATGTGCATTACACACTTGTATGCGTACTACTATAAAGCAATGTAAACACAAGGTTTGTCATGGAAGGTAGAATAATAAAAATGTAACAATTCAATTGTCGGTCGGAAGTTTTGGTTTCTCTTGCCTGCGAAACTATATATTTAAAAAGACTAAGGTTACATGCATAGCAATTACCTGTACAGAACGCTTTTCAAGGTTAAGGTCGTCCGAAATGTGCTAGATTAGTTTCAAAATCGTTAATATGGTTTGATTGATAATGGTAATCCAATCCTCCTTTTAAATCTTCAGTCAATTGCCGGAACATTAGGAATATTCCGACCCGAAACGGAATACTGATGATGGATTTTCTTGCAAACAATATTTTATATTATGTTATATTATATTATATTATATTATATTATATTATATTATATTATAATATATTATATTATATTATATTATATTATATTATATTATATTATATTATATTATATTATATTATTGATCACAATGGTGATAGATCTAAATAATTCAAAATGTACTCCCCCAAAACTAAGAAATAAATAAACACGTAAATAAAAAAATCATATGAATCGCTGTAACATGTTGTATTTATGTTGATTCATTGGGTGGATATTAACGAAACTTTTTAAATATACCGATTTCATCATATAGACAATTTCAAATGTCGGCTGGTTTTACCTCGTGCCCATCCTTATCTACGTTATTTATTATTGTCTTCTAGTTGTAACACAGTCTCAAAAAGGAATATGAATAATAACAGCAGTCGCCAATTCACATTTTAAACAACGATTGATTTAAGCAACTCCAGTTCATAGTTTTCTGTATTAGGCCAGGTTTCTTCAGTAGGATTACGTATTAGTACGCATCTGAGTGCTTTAACTGTATTAAGTGCATTCTATTGCAGTAAATGATAGTCTATGGCTAAAAGTTAATGGAACTGTCTATAGTTCCATTGCTCAGAGAAACATTGCACATAGCACGTTAACAGCATAAACTAATTTGTCATTTGTACGGTTTGTTATGTGTGTGTGGAAAAGGAATCTGAGGATATGGCAAATTTGTGTGTGGATAAAGAAGCTGAGGATTTGTCAAATTTAGTATATTTTCATCATTAGACAAAGGAAGCGAAAATCATAGTCCTTCTCATCGGAGTGCGTGCTTGTTTATAAGACAGACACTAATCTTTCGAAAGATGTGGTAACTGAATGTTTTAAAATATCCTTCGAAATTTCTCCATCCCAGAAAGTTGGATATGAATTAGGTATGAGTGGTACACATTATACTGCTTAGGTAATAAAACGTTGATAAGGGACTATAAATGGCACAATACAGAACATATATAACTTCAATCCATTAAGGAAATTACCTTCAAGGATGTTTCGCATCTTAATCCAATACATTTTTGTATTATATATACACCAAGTAGCATAACGCCTGACAAAACGCTGCAAGAAGTAACACGTTGGTTATGATCCATTTTATGAATTGAACCTTTTTATGTATTCCGTGCGATATAAAGTGATGTTAAAAATGAGCTGAATCATTAGAAGACTATTTGTTAGAAACTTAGCCATTTGTTCGTAGAGATGATATTTTAAAACTAAATTGTTACATCGTTTAACGGGCGTTTTAAGTCTTACGCCTACTAATATTTATGAGAAAACCGAAAGTGTGCAAGAAATAACATCTAGGAGAGTGAATCTTATGCATAAAATCTCGGTACTACATATGTAAAATGTATAGTATACATAAAGAAAAGAAACTTAGAATATCCGTTTATTTCCAAATACTAATAGATATCTTTCCATCATAGTTCTTTGTTTCTTAGGAAGACTTTAGACTTACAGTTGCAAAACAAAATCCCAGAAAATATGAATATGTGCTGAAGAATACCTGTCTGCATCAGGAGGCAACTATTTCTGATATAAAAATTTTGCATTTGATTTCTTTGTTTCTTGATTGAGTTATAAGATAGATAGTTATTGATGTTGCAATTAATAAAATCTTACGAAATGTCATGCTTGATTCACCAGTAGTGAGTTTATTAAGAGTCATGATACTATGAAACTATGTGGTAACGAAGGAGAATCTAGGCGCTAAATATATTTAGATTCTGCAATAGAAACAATTGAAGATTACAGTGGACAAAAAACAAAATATTGTTTCTTTCACAATGATATAAAACGAATGAATAGTTTGAAGAAGCAAAGTAATATTTGCTTAACTAAAAAGAAAACAGAGATAACTATGTAATATTAGTGTTAATATTATGCAGATAGTTTTCGTTGTTTATGGTTGTACATAAGATCCGCACAAAAACATGTTGTCTGGAACATGATATAAATTAGCAAATGTGCAGGACGAAATACACATGCAGATACAAATGCAAAAACGCAGATACATACACAATGTATATGTGTAGTGTGTGTTGCTTATGTAGACATTTAGAACGACCAGACTAAACCAAGCATATTATATATAATCAGAAAAAACATATCTTTATTTGAAAGTGGTTGTATTAAGATTCTTGGAAAGTGTATTAGATGTTATATTAAATGTACAGATAAGCAAAAATATCTCTTGATATGTATTTTAAAAACAAAGAGGCATTTGTGTAAAGCGTTCACGGTAACAACAATATATTAAAACCTTTAGCAGCGACTATAAAGCAATTTATTTTTTTATGAAATAGCCAATTATGTTCAGATGCAACTGAAAGGATCATAAACTGAGAGAATGGAACGTTGAATACATTTATCATCTTTCGAATGATAAATATAACTAAGGACTGTACACATTGTATACGATACTGTGCAAATTAGAAACACCAACACATTGATATGGTTACGCATTTCGGCTATTTTGTAAATATTAAATAGGCTAGATAGAATGTAAGGCACACGTTCATTTTAGACAAAGTATTTGTATCCAATGTATGTGCTGTCACGCAACAACAATCATACAATAAGCGAAAGCCTATGAACATGCGATGAATTTCTTTAATTATCAGAACAAAACAGGGTAAGACTTTAAAGGCCAAATATGTTTATATCTGATATCTTTTTCACAACAGCAAGAGTACCCACACAGCATGTTTTACTCACACAAATATCTTATATAATATTTAACTAGATTTATAAGACACACTATGCATTTGAAAGAATTTAGTAGCACAATTATATTTCGCGTTATAGACTGTGGAAAGATAAACGTTTGTATTAGATTTGAATCAGGCTGAGTATATTAACCTTTTATAAATTTGTCCATCAGAGGATGGCTTTATTGAGACGAAAGCGTAATTACAGTATAACTTGTAATAAAACGGATTAGTTGTTAGTTATACCTATTACGGTATATCAGGTCGCTAAATTTCTTTCTCTGATATAGGACGGGAACTTAATTAATTACAAGGACGTGACGACGCCGTTTGATTATTATGCATCTTATCTAGCATTTTTTCTAACTGGAAATATGATTTCAAATTGCGATAAGGTAATACACATATTTCTTTGTTTTAAAATACATATTATTTTAGGTATTGAAAGGTTTAAACTCCTTGTATATCTATTAATGCCCTATGCAATGGAGATAAGTCAGCATCATTAAGAATTACGTTTTCTGATGATATGTAAGTATCAACCTTCATCTTAAATACCACCGATCCTTTCATTTATTTCAAATAGTTTGATCGGTTGTGTTTGCCGTTTTACAGATTTTGTCAGTCATTGGTTGGCATATGACCCAGTCTGACATAATGAATAACATTGTCATTGACAACCAAACGTAGTAACTATTGCTGAAGAATTGCTTTAGCATATCTATTGGGTATCATGTTGATCCCTTTTCTGCTAACATATTTATTAAATATGGGCTATGTCATATTATTCAACCATATATTATTCTGCCTCATCCCATGCCATTTAGCTTCATGGGCTTGTATACCTGCTTCATAATAACGTGCTTGATTTATGTGGAGATGCATTTGACGCGACCAAAATATTATATTATTTCTAATTAATAGTCAAAAGTTTTATAAATAAAGTGTTCTTTTACCACACATAGTTCCTTTATTTCAAATATATCAGCCATAAATTCGTTACTAAACGAAATATATTTTTTAGTTTGGAATTATTGATAATTCCTAGATCTATTTGTAACAACAAACTATCATTTTATTTAAAATAAAATATGAATCAGTAATTTACTTTATATATGATACGGTATATTATTCATGCATTTTTGATCATCTTCGTGTATAAATCAGATATGAAACATTTAAAATTTGGCCCGAACTTTATATAATGAATTGAGAAAAACAGGAATTGAAGATTCAAACAATATAGTTAATTTCTATAATGGAATTTTATAGCCTGAAACAACTAGCTTTAAATTAATCATGATAGATACTGCAAAATGTAATGTTTAATATGCATCAACCATTGTTTATGCCTTTGTTCGTTAAACGCTATACAAAATGTTACATTTGTGTGCAAAAATAGATTGCATTTCTGTCACGATATTATCATAACAAGATCAAGTTACATATATAAGATATTCATTTCATCTAGTATAGCACTTGATAAACTGTTGCAAGAAGCATATACCAATCAGTCCTTAATGAAGTCAGCATTTCATTTATAGCACCCAAACTAAGCCAGATAGATTTCGCTTCTCATTCTTGCCGTCAATGAAGAGATGTATGAAGCCATTGTATTATATTCACAATCACATGGAATGTTGCCTTTACTGATTGCAACTAAATATTATAAGATTAAGTAAAAAGACTGACAGCTTGATTATATATATATATATATATATATATATATATATATATATATATATATATATATATATATATATATATATATATACAAAATCGCATTGTTCCAGATCGCATCAACGTTGTTTGGCGAGTGACGCAGAGCAGATATTTAAGGAGCAGCTCAAATCTACCTCGGGGTCACCCGTCTTTAGTGAAAGATCACATATATAATATTTAATGATTTTTTTTAAACGGAAAGAATAACAATTTTGCCAACATATGTGGAGCGAAACTCTTGATTGCTCTTTCCTAGGCTATACGCTCCTTCTAAAGTAAATTTAGGTGTGATTTTGAAAAACATGTGCTCTGTCTGCATGCCTTTGTATTTTTCCGTCAACCTATGTGCCTATCGACTGGTAACCGTAGCGTGATGTGAGCTCTAAATCTCACTAAAGGGTACCCCACAAGGACATTCGGAAAGAATGTCGGCCAAAAGAAATGGTCATAGGGTGCCGAGAAGACCATAAGAATGGTCTCAAAAATACAAAAATCTCAGAAAGGATCCTATGAAAGACACAAAGGCCAATGAAGGGCCACATGAATGATAACCGCTCATCGTGCCACGGTTTATTTTTTGTTTTTCTTTTGAACGTATATTTAGTATATAATAAATTACGAAAATATCAGTCATATTATTGCTGCTGTTTTAAAATTAGAAAAAAAAATATTTCTGAATTTGAAACATTATAAGAACGTAAATATGAAGGTGGATACACGCTACCATCGGAATACACGTTCGTTAAATGAATTCAAACGGGGATGTTTCAACCGTTAGGTACAGTAAAAGAAAATGAAGTGAGATAATTCGTCCATCTCTCACTCTCCCAGTAGACAAAGTTGGATTAGAACTGTCTCATAAATACGAAGCAAAAAGACAATAAATACTTGCATCAGACAATTAAGAACAATTATATCAGACACTGTCAGTGGTAATGAAAATTAAAGTTTGAGTCATTCGTGGAAATAAAAGTGAAAGTGTATTATATTCACAATCAAACGATTTTAGTCTTTCTTTTTTTTTACCGATTTTAGTCCATTTGTCAGTTAAAAAATATCCACCCCAATGATTTTATCAAGGACAAAGGAGATTATTTTTTTACTCTTTTAATGTATATCAAGCGTCAGTGGCATTTTTAAAGTATGTGCTGTTCTTTTTGTCCTTGATAAGGGGAGAAAACACTCTACGATTAAAAATCCTCGAAAATCGTAGTTTCTTAGGAGTTTTCATACAAATTCAGACTCAAAGTTTTATTTATTAAGTCAAGCAAGTTGCCGGATTGGTTGGATTGTTTTAAATTTATTCTTGATAATAACGGATTATGACATCGTAGATAAACCGGATTGATCGGTTATTGCACAATCAGATATCCGGGTAGTACTTGCGGTGTAAAAGTGTAAAGAATATATCCTTGATGTGCTTGATTTGATGTATCAGTATTTGTCTGATAACTTCCATCAATTACATCACAAATAAGGTTGACTGCGATCGTTGAGGTTATATTTACAAATCCCGGTGAGATATGATGGCCTTGTCCGTATGGGTTTTTGTTGTACCTGAGAATGTTATCCTGCTGCAGTGCTGTCTTTCTCCATTCAGCAAATATTTTAGGGAAATATTCATAGATGATATCGTTGACGGATTTTTTTTAGTTCGTCTGGTTTGTATTCGGGGTATTTAAAATCTGGCAGTGCAGCTATTGTTATAGAATATTTATTGAGAAAGGAGTTTTTATCTTCATGATTTATGTTTTCAAATACTAAACTTATAATTCTACTATGAAAATAAATCAAATCGGATACAATTTGATTTAGAACTTCTATCTGAGTAATGATTTCATCTAGCGTAGTCGTCACGTTGAAAAGATACTCGTTAAATCGCTGGCGTAATTTTTCTAGTTGTTGTTTATGTTCACGGTTCATTTTCTCCCAAAGTAATCTGAACAGTATCCTCGTTATAGCTGATAGAATAAGCAACGTTTTTACTCACTAAATACCAGAAAAAATTACCATCCTTGCTGACATGAAATCTGTCTCATTCATCACAATCTCGGTGTCTTATGCTCCATGAGTTAATATCCTCCGCCTCCCACCAACTGAATAATATTAGTTAAATAAGTTTGATTAAGTCCATGATATGACTCCTTATCCGACGTAAAATCCTCGCGTTTGGGTTCAGGTGGTATTGGATGTGCTGTTGGAGCAACTTCAGGCCATCCTAGCACTGATCTGATCGATGACTGATATATATCAACGATTTAATCCGGTGAATTTATTTCAATAGCGGATGATAGCGTTGGTTCGTGTAATGTTATGGCTATCTTGGATTCTTTCCCCGTGAGACATTTTATTCTACGTTGAATTTCATCATTGATTTGTTCGATTTGATAATTTCCCGTGGATATTCCAACAACTACCCAGTCAGGTGTTCCATCTGGTTTATTTTTTTTTTTTGCAAATACCAACGACTTATTTGGTTGTAGTCCACTAAACGGTCTTGACCGGATATTTGGACAACTGTAGTATACTCGTAACGGCCCAAGGGCGATTTCTTTAACTGGAATCGCGGTTGGAAAATTAATACCGAACTCACGGTTAGTGGAGTTTACTGTTATCATCGTGGTTTTCAGCGGGGCTGTATTTGCGCCTATCTGCTGAAGTAGTTCTGTTATTACTTAAATTTCCATTTTCCAAATGGATGTATCGTTAAGGCTTGATGACATCAGCGGCGACAATTTAGAATACGCGTTCGATGCCGTGTGTAATTTTACAACATAATCGTGCAATTTTGTACTCGTGCACGTGGATACCTTTTTCGCGATAACAAAAACCCCAGCGATGGTCGCCGATGATGAAGCGCATATTGTCACAGCTGCAGCTGCTGTCACTGGTGTTAGCGCTGATAACACCGCACCAGTGGACGCAACGAATGTGGATACCGAGTACACAATAACATCAATGAGAACTGCACGTCTTCGGTATTTTTTTTTTCTTTCGTTGTATACTTGTCAATGACGGTTTTGAACGTTGTTTGCCAATCACGCACTTGATCATATCTAAATTTGTGAACGTCTATTGAAATGCCCATTATATTTTACACAATAACCAATTAATATGTTTCAGCAACAAATTCCACACACCACCAGTTAGATGTTGCGGTTAATTTCTTATGAGTTGCTTCCAGTATAAATGTTTCTTCATCTCCGCTATTTAACACAATATACACTATCCCGGAAAACTTATCGGTTGAATGCCACCAAGGATATGTAGTGTATATACTAAATTTTGCAGCGCAGAATACAGACAACCTATATCCACCAGTGACTTCTGCGGTATGTTTGATAGTATTATTTTGCTGTGACTATGTCGAGAATTCCGATAACACTGTGTATACTATATTGGTGATCTGCTTGTGAGGAATTTTGAGGATTATTTTGTTAACGATATCAGGAATTCCACATATGACACCTTCTAGTGTTTTCTTAATCGTTTCAATATTCGTCTTCTTGTCAGAACGTTTCATGTCAGCAGCCAACGGGTGCCAAAAAATGTGGTTTCATTAATTTTTCTAACATTTCTACGAAGATTCGTGAACATATTTACATGAACGTTGTACTCAGCTAGCATCATGGATAATTTACCATCTGCGTTGTCCACGTATTTTTTTTTTTTTTTTTTGTTGCCGCATCTTCGTCGGATGTTGGATCTCTTAGCACGACTATTTTATATCCGTTCATGCTGAGTTCACCTATCATTGTGTCACCGGTATTCTTCAAACGATTAGCAACGCTTCTTGCAGTTTCATCTCTGATGGTTGTAAACGATATATTTGAGTCTCTCATTTAACCCCGTCAGTAAACTCTGGAATGTTATCCGTGGTAGCACCGGAAACTCTACGAACTATATCATTGCATTTGATATTACTCGTTTTTAAAACTCCGTATTTATCTTGAAAAATAACAACCTCATCTCCGTCAACCCCAGGAGGTTCATGATATCAGCGAGTTCATCTTTAGTCGCGTAATTTGACAAATCTATTTCGTCGAACTTTTTTTCCTCGCAGTAGTATCACCGGGGGATCTTCCGTAAATATCTACCATTATTTTCTTCATCGTTTTTCCAAATGATGATCTAAATCAATGATTTATCAAAACTGTTGACTTGTTTAATTAGATACGACTTTGTGAGGTGGCAACGATGATTTGGATATAGCATCGAGTACAGCAATTGCTTCACGGCCACATATTGGTGGATCTGTTAATGTTAATGTTTGTGTTGCTAGCGTTGAGTACCAGGTGCTTACGTGAAGTGGTGTGACATAGTGTATACATTCCTGCGGTGGAGGTAACCCATAGGAATCGAAATAAACAATTCCACGGTGATCAATTGCGTCTGCTACCCAATGAGGTATAGGCCCAGTGCTGTTATCGAGATTAATAATACGTTTCAATATTGTTTGTTCGTTGTTGTAATACATCTCGCATAACAACATCTCTAATTTATTTTATTTTTAGTTGCTTAGCAGCATCAAGTAAATCAAAATTTGACATGGGCGTAAAACCACTGGTTTTCAACGAAGTGTTCCTGGAAGTCTCAGACCTTTTCCTCGATGAGTTCCTGGAAGTCTTAAGACCATTCCCGTTGTTTTTTTGTGTGTTTTTTTTTTAATGCCATTCCAGCAGCGGTTCCAACAGGACCTAATGCGGCCCTTTTTGCAAGGGTTGGAGATTCAGCGGCTATCAATGCTGGTATTGCAGCGAGAAGTGAAAAAATGCCACCTGTCTTAACATCATCTTTGATGGCTCCGGCGGAAAGTTCAAGTCGTATTCCAGTTCGGGATAGCTTGGCTTTATTAAGATGTTTAAACTGATGGCCTGTCAACGATATTGTATTTTTACCGCCTTTAATCTGACTGCTTTTGTAGAGTTATTGCCGTTCCTGTTTTTCTTTTATTGATGCTGATAGACTGACACAAACATGATGATATGATGACATTTTAAGATAATATTCGTATTTCTAAATCACATGGATTAAGGTAAGACATTAAGATTTTCCACTGGTGCATCAACGACTCGCATTTTTCCACCAGCACCTTCAAGTAACATTGCTTTGTCACTGAGTATAACCGCAATTGCTCTGTAATTAACACCACCAACATCTGTATTCACGCTGGCTCTGAATTGTATATTAACGACAGATTGTCTGGATAAGTCAAGATGCTCCAGCGAAAAGTAATAGATCGGATATCGACTTTTAAAATCCAACTATGAGATTTGTAAACCGGTATCTACGTTTTGATCGCGCCCCATAAACGTCATTAACCGATGGTATACACGCGCTATAAGATTTTGTTAATAGTTTAGTAGCATGTTTTCTGTCGGTTGTTGTTGTCCGCTTCTTCGTAAAGAAACCTCCGTAACACCAAGTCCATCAAATATCATATAATTAAGTTCGTGTGAATTTAATCGATTCCAATTCTGAAAAGCAACAAATATATGTCGTGGTGCAGAAACACCTTGCTGTGGTACTATATGCCAAGTAAATACCCCGTTAATATCAGTTTGTATACTATCCGTGGTTGTTGTTAACCACGATAGGAATGATTTACCACCTGTGCCCATAAAAGATAATAGTCGCTCTTCTTCTGCGATCGTTGGGATCATTACCGGAATCAACAACGAAAATTGTGTCAGTATTACTTTACCAACATCACCAGCAAGTCTCCAGATACCATTGTCGTCGGTAGTCTTTCTCACAACAGCAACTTTGTGTTTAACTCTAAAGATACCTTTTCTAACATTTCTACAAAGTCAAAAGATATGTGACAGTGGAATTGCACACGAAAAGCTCTACGGACTCCCTCTAGCATTGCTCGGCGTGTTCCAAATGCTAGATTGAAATTTGAATTAACACTATGAACCACGGCTTCTGCATCTGCATCATCGGCAGCGGCAGTGTGTTGTTTTATTTTGTTGTTTTTTTTTTGGGGGGGGGTTGCGTCTTATATTATATTCATTGCTTTCAGAGTTGGTAGTAATGTCTTTTGCAAACATCATTTTGTAAAGTTATCAGAGTATCTTGCTCATCCTATTATAGTTGTGGCAACGTCAACGTCCTTCTGAATTACCTCGATTTTTTTCTCTATCAGTCATGTAAGTGGCGCTATCAAAAATGCAATAATGCCGTTGTTAACAAAACCAATTTGATCCCCGGCTGCATATGCAGTATCATCGTTTTTTATAATTTCACCTTTTTCCTCAATAAAAGCCTCACCGGGTAGAAAGTATCTAATTGTATCATGGACTTGTAATTCAATCTTCCTCGCTGATTTGGTAGTCGTGCGTCATAAGAATATAATTGATAATCACGCACAGACTCATCTTTAAGGACTGGCGCTTAAATATCAAATGCTGTGTCGGACATACGTTTAAACATTTTTACTATAATTATTTTCGTCTAACACGAGGATTACCGTCTTCAGGAGACTCCGCTTCCTGATATCAAACTTGAAACAATACTCTTCTCTGCTTCACCGGGCCCTTGATCTATTAGCGCTGTCAGTTTCTAATTTGCTGCTTCTTTTATTATTTTACTGACATTTGCAGGCATGATTTCAGTGCTTGGTAATTTAACTAGTTGTGGTTTTCGTCGTATTAATCGTGCTAGTCATTCTTTGATTGCCAAGAATTCTTTACCAGCAATGTTGCCGACTGCACCAGGAGCTTTATCACGAATAAAGTCAATAACTTTCATCGATAATTGTTTTGCAACAGGTGCTACGTTTGGAGCTAACCTTCTGAATAATTCCTGAACACCATCACCCAGTCCATCTCCGTAAATCGTTCTGTAGGTTGGTAATCGTGAGTTTATTGTTCTGACCATAAAAGGTCCACGCTGACTATTTTGTATACGACAATCTTCTTTTTCTTGCCATTTATCTGATCATGGTGACAACTAGTCACTTAGTCAACGCGTTCGTCGATAAGTTCCCTGCAAACGCTAATATTCATGATACCACCTGTAAAAAATCGTTGACAAATGTCAACTGCTTCATTAATTATTTCCCGAGAATTATTACCGGCTCGTTTTCCTCCTGTGAGAACTTCTAGTCATTGCACGTCATCGAGGATATTGTTAGAACAAGTAACAAGACCATTCGCCGATTTTGGAGGTTCCCATTACAGTTCAGTAAGAAAATCTTTATCTTCCGTTTGTTGTTATCACTGTTGCTCTATCTGTTGCAGCGGTGGAGGAAGTTGTAATAGTGGTTGTGACGAAGCCCGCTGCTGCAGAGAAAGTTCTTGTTTTTCTTTTATCTCTTGTCGATATTTTTACATCTTGTAACAACGCGGCAAAATCTGGATGATTTGTATCAACCTTTGATAATTTTTTAGCAGCAGAAAATACTAAAGGAATGCAATCTTTTGACTTCATATTTGGTTTGTCGAATTCGGATTTTAAATATAGTTTTCTATTGATATGCCCATACGAAGCAATGCCAACTGTAAAGTTTGGATCGTTTTTATGAAAATCGTTTAATAGCATAATCAGTAAACATTTCAGCAGGGGGTATTTGTTGTTGCGCTGGTGGAGATTGATACTGCGGTAGTTGAGAAGAAGGTGCAGAAGGTTGCTGTATACTTTTACCAAACTCCATATCAAGTTTTTTAACTTCTTTCACAAGTAGGTCAAATTTAATATCATTTTCTTTGACTTGTTGTTTGTTATAGTATATAAGATATATCCACTAAATACTTGTTTATCAGTTACGGATTTATAATCCGGTTTAATATTTTAGTTTTGTTATATAAACCAAGTGGTGTTTTTTCAGGTAATTCAGGTTCTTTAGTATTTGTAATATATTCAACAATGTTAATTTTTTTCAATCAACTCAGTATTTTTTTACTTTGGGTTTATGTCCAAGCTTTTTTGTTCACATCGGCAATTTCAGTATGAACTCAGCCAATACCCTCAAGTATTTCTTCATCGACCAATGGAGGTTGTGCGGCAGCTATATCAGTGGGAAGAGCTCGTATAATCTTTTTGTTTTTTTAGTTCTCGCTGCTATTTTTTGCAATTTGCTCTGCAGTTTGCTTTGATACTGGAATAAGGTCCTCCTTAATAGCCGTTACGACTTTTTCAGTAACTTTAGTAACGGGTCTAACTAAATTGTTACCTTCTGCGTATTAAACTTGGGATTCTTGCCGTTCTTGTAGCATTTTCCTGAAAGAATCTCTCACGGGGACAAATTTTGTAATTGATTCTAGTCGCTCTCGAGCTAATCTAGCTGGCATAGATTCTCCGAGGTTTGTCATTATTTGATACAACTTTTTTTAATTGATAGCAGCAGAAAGGGTGTGACCTCGATAAGGCATCAACGTAATAAAACGTACGATATGTTTTTCGAAAACGACGACGCGAAAAAAGTAACAAAAACGCTATCCCATAGAGAAGCTCCTGAAATGTTAGAGATTTCGGTTTCACTTTATTAGCATACTTTTTTCGTTTTTGTATAAGCCTTAGTTGACCAAAATAACGTTTATACAATGAGGTCGGTTCACCCTCTCTTCTGCTTCCAAAGATAGCAACCGACCTTGATGGGTATCCAAACCTGGATCCTTTGATTAGGATTCGTATGCTCTTCCAACATGTGCTACCTTAGCATCATGTACACATTATGGTTGATTTGAGGTAATTATAACTAATTTGTTAGAAAAGTATTATATGATGGAATGATTTTGTACATGGAAATCATGCACAATGCACGAACAACTATGTCTATTTCTCAGAGAGGGTTCTGCTTTATTTGGTCTTCTCTCTCAACTTGTTTACTGTTTTAATTGTATAATTTAAAAGTTTTGATCGGGACCATACTATTTTGATTGTATTTTCATAATACACTTTTGTTTTATCTGAGCTTCAGCTTGTTACTCCAATGGTGCGACCTGCGGTGGGTGGGAGTGTTTGTATATTCTCGTAATTTACCTTTTTGACGTCGTATTAGACTAAACGCAGATTCCATAATAGAACAATCATATTTTTTATTATATTTTTACAAAAAAAAATTGTTTTCATTTCTTCCCTCGCTTTTATTCCCTAACATCAGACAGTACTGAGGTATGTTCTGTTGCCCAGTAACAGCACCCGTAGTGGTGGCTAACCCTAATATCGAAAGCTCCTTTGCTAATGGAGGAAATGCTGTTGGTAAAAGCGGTTTTATAAATAGTAAATTAGCGCTAATGAAAATTCCTTGTGTTGTTAAAAGACACTTTGTCAGCTACTTTCTTTTTGCCATAAGAAATTTAGATAATAGGTGTTTATTCATACATAATTCATATGTACCACCATACAATTGTCATCACTTTCATGTTATTTATAACGATTGGATTGTGGTATAAGCTCTCACAATAGCCTCCTTGTGCTGTTGTCTTAAATTGAATTTGACCCTGTGACTGTAATCACGCATATAGCTTATATCATTATATTTTAATATTCATCTCACCATCTACAATATTAACTGTATCACTCTAAGTGCAAATAACCTCCTAAGTGTCATAGTAGTTCAGTATATGATGTTGTATTAGTTAATTGCTCGTTGTGCTATGATAATCTTGATAAATGATATAATTAATTCTCTGTTGAAATATCATCTATTTTTATTTAACTTCCTGTGATGCTATCCTGATTCCAGGAAAACGAGAACTTTTATCAAACATGAATACAAAATTGGATCATTTTACCTATAGTTCATTAAACTGTTCTTTTATAAAATACAGTCAAACGCTTACATCTAGGAAAACAGTCACAGTCACAGTCGTAAGAACTCTTTCCTTGCTTAGCTGAATACAACATTCTCATTGCAACAGTGTAAGAGCATAGTCTCTTCCAACTGGTTCAGATCACCAGGCAGGTATGCAACTGTCGGATATTTCAACCATAGTGCATGATAATGGGTATGAGGAGACAAACAGAGAAGGGTGGAGTGATGGAGGGAAAGTGATGTATTCAGATTGTATATTTTCTTTGACAATGGTTGCATAAGTAAGTTTTTAAGACGCTATGTCATGCATCTACTTTTCGAAGATATAATAATTAACTTGTCCAGTGTACCTTGAAAGTAAACGAAGCACAAAATATGCACCCTACACAGCACACTTTCTATTTACCATATGATGAATTACTTTTTTGCCAGTCTAGTCGCCGAGGAAAACAGTGACATAGAGCACCTGACCACTAAAGGAGCCGTCCGAAAAAAAAAGATGGCAAATAATTATTGCTTATACCGGCACACAGAAAGAAAATATAGTTACAGCAGGCTTTAATCTACCGGAAAATATCCGGGTTTGGCACATCCGATACGTTTCGAGAATGTACTCGATACGATACCTAAGATCAGAAAATCGACGAAAATCCAAATTCCTATGTCAAATGACGGGGAGATCGTGGCGGCCCGCCTCTTTCGACTTTGGCATATCCGATCTAAGATGTATATTTTTTGTATATCATTCCACCATATCAGTTATAAAACAGCAAAATTTAATATGTTCCGATTGACTTGTCCCCGCCTAACCTGGTATATATTTATATTGGCGACTTTGATGATGGTAAGAAACTTTATTTTACTCTTGCCAATTTGAACAAGAAACAAATAGTTGTTATTTTGGCCAACACACAATTAAGACAGTAAAATGAACATGTTAGTCATTCTAATTCAAAAATTAAAGAAGCATCTTTACAATTTTGTAGGATATATATATACTGATGTTTTTTTTAGTAATAATTGAAAATTGTGATGCATCTTAAACATCTGAAATTAATAAAATTTCAGCACACCAATCAGCTATATAACCTTACTGAAATCTCTTCTACCTTTTAATTCCAGTCCCATCGTAGTGCATCTTCTTGATTCATTGGTGATTCAGCAGTTCATACGATTGCAAAGCGATTAGCTTGTTATTGTCGTGTGAATATACCACATTTGTAAGACTGTCATATGTGTGGTATTTATATGAAACGTATGTAAATTGAGTGACAAATAGACTTAATATTGAAATCTTATTACTGCAAATAATATTCATGTAAAACTTCCTACAACGTTCAAAACCCATTACAAAAAAGACTACGTACCCGTCTAACTTGTATACTATGTATTATCTCAAGGCTACACTATATAGTAATAGTGAATAAACCATGAGTTTCATTGTTCAGTCGGAAAAATCTATCATACTAAGACTACGATTTCAGTAATATGGATCAGTGATGCCACTGCGCCAATCTGTTATTGTGATGATCGATGCTTCTTTCTCGATAAATTCAGTAACGATACTTACTTTTTTATACAGTCTATATTAAATAGGAAATGAATAAAACAAACATCCCGTAAGTTTAATTACATAATAAATTATTGGTATTTTTCTGAAACTAACGTAATATGTTCAGATCAATTTTCCTACTATAGACTGGGGTGACTAAATTGTTCAGCTATGGTTTATTTAGCACTATTGTAGCTATCGCTAATCGATGAATGCCTTTAATGGAAGTGAAATAAATGGAAGTGAATTTTTCATGGTATCTTCAAATGTTTTTAGTAGAAAGAGTATGTGTAGTAGAAACAGTTATAATGTAGTTGTTGTATAGTTACAAAACAAACACACACACACCCCACAGCAGAAGAAAGAAAAAGAACGAGAATAGTTTGACACAGCATTACTACTAGGTGTGATTGTGTTGTTCACGAGAATAGTTTGACACAGCATTACTAAGAGTGTGATTGTGTTGTTCACGAGAATAGTTTGACACAGTATTACTAATAGGTGTGATTGTGTTGTTCACGAGAATAGTTTGACACAGCATTAATACTAGGTGTGATTGTCTTGTTCACGAGAATAGTTTGACACAACATTACTACTAGGTGTGATTGTGTTGTTTACGAGAATAGTTTGTGTACCAAAGCCATTTACTAGCTTTTGAATTTCTTCATAGTTCTATTGGAGTTCATTATTCGAACGTGCTTGTGCTGTTTCCAGTTAAGACTGCAAAGCAACATAGATTATCAGAGATGTTTAAGTAATTTTTACACATCACTCTCCACCACAAATATCTTGGTATTTATCCTTTACTCTACAGGCTGTATAGATTATTCAACGTCAGGTAGAGTATATCATATTTTTCATAATGTATGCAAAGTCTGTATAACAATATGTATCAAGAGGATATATATTTTTGCTGCAGTTGTCAGGATATATTTAACGTGTGAAGCGGCAACATTATATGTACGAGCCACCAATGATAACAGAAAATGTTTTACTTCACCAGTGAAATATTTCCTTGACTAAGGAGATATTTCACTCGTAAAGTAGACAAATATATCCACAAGTATGCATTACTTCCAGCACCAGTTACAAATCTAACAAAAAAGGACACTAACAAATTTTGACAGGAAGATGACATAACATTCGTGATGTTGAAATAAAGGATTATAAATTAACGCAAAATATCTTACCTTAATCCAGCCACATGCATAATAGTCCAATGTGAGTCAGGCTTTAATATACTGTACCATGCTGTACTATATAAAGGAGACAGAGAAGGTATTTCAACCTGCACTATTCATCAATAAAAATATGACAAACACATACATTATAGATAGAGAGAAATAAAAAAATAACTGGCAGTAAAGTGCGCTAAGAGCTGATGTGCATCATCTACCTTCCAGGAGCACCAAGTTTCAAGTTTTTAATGATTCACAAAACTCTTTTATTTAATAAGCAAAGTATAAACTCAGTCATGTTATTGAAACGTGATGTACATGTAGGACACTGACTATAAATCAATTTATCTAACAGGTAGAGATGAAGCAGACCAAATAGAGTTTATGTCCAGGCGTAGCTTTCTTGAAACTGGTAAAGAGGGGACCGAAAAAGTCGTTAGGTCTATTGAGGTAACAAAGCAAGCCATCTTTCGTGACAGAATCAGCGTGTGGGTGTGTGGGTGTTTGCGTGCGTGTCAGAGAACTTTGAAAATCAAAAAGAGACGATCCTAATAAGATTGAATATGATATTGCACCTTTCATCATTATTTTGTTTAGAAGGGATTCATCTTCAGATTGAACCAGATTTTGCCAAGAGTTTACACAAACATATTATCAAGGCAGTACACGGACGAGGATACGTAGTTACAGCTATAACAAGTGTTGATATAAAATGGTTTTGTTCTCAGCAATGAACAAGATGGTGGAAGAGATAATCATCCAGTATTTTTAATGACAGCTGACGATAAATTAGTTATATATATGTGTGTGTTCGTACGCGCGTGTGTGTGTGTCTGTGTGTGTGAGTAATTTTACGAATCTCTGCTCTTAAAATAAGTAACAGAAAAAGGTGAAAACAACTAGCTTCTTATAAATATTCAACAAATAATCAATTTCCCTAGAATACAAAGTGAAAATGAAGGAAACAAATCTTATGTTAAATCCCAAAAACTCTAGAATTACAGACGCAAGTCCTAAAACTAAAACTTCTGAATATACTTATTTGAAATCCAAATTAAATCCCAAAATGAAAGTGTTGATATCTCTGTGGTCGCCTGTATCGCGGTATTATACCAAGAGTCTTTTGTTGAAAGACAGTAATATAATTCCAGTTTTGTATTCGTTATAAATCCAAGTTAATGTCTCTATCCAAGAATCTTATGTTTATGAACGTTAAGTATTTGCAGAGAAAAATCACTTGAATTGAATAACTTGCAAAAATAAATTCCAGCCCAACCGAATTGTTGGACACAACTATAATACAAACTGATTCTGCTAGATCTTGAAGCTCAAAGGACTTATTTTTTATACATAAAAGCGGTTTATATTTTAAACGGAGACAGAACTCAGATGAGAGTCAAAAGTACAATGTTCTAGAAAAATCTTAGTTATAATTAGAAAGTCCTTCACCAAATCATAGCAGAATATATGACAAACATCACGTAGTCTAACTATACAAAATACAATGTCATTCACTCAGCTTAAGATAATGATCCTCAATATGAAAAATAAAAAGGTTGTCACTGAGTTTGGACAAAGTCAGCAACTAGATACAATGCTTCATTACTCACAGCAAATAATGAAATAAAACACATTTTAAAAATAAATATGTAACAAAGCAAATTAAATATATATAACATAAATAGGCATAACAATAAGCACACACAGAAAGCTAGATAAAGTTTATATTGGTTCAGCAGAAACCCAACCACCATTTGTTCTCATGTCATGATGTATGTTGCTTCTATTTGTAATATAACACAAAATTATATTTAATTGGTTACATCGAAACTAATCCTATAAATGTATAAATAAAACTGGACTTACTTAGCTAAGATCTTTGAAACACATTGATACAAAGAAGGAAAGAATAATATAAAGACATTGGGAAGTCATGAAATAGATACAACTTTATTCAAATATTTCGGTAGATATTTTGCAAGAAAAAGTACTACATATAATTTTCAAAGCCATTCGTAAAATCTTCGATTGTGAAATGTTTTCATAGTATTTTAAATAAGTCCAAGTGTTTTAAATAGCTTTGTTATTTAACACATACTATATCTGTCAGCATGCATACAAATTATGTCCAGTTTTCGTTGATTTCATGATGTTTACAAAACAATTGTTAATACCCATGCAAACTTCACATAAAGAATGAATGAAAAATGAAATGAATTTAAAGACACAATGTAACCAGATTTTAAAGATCGAATGAAACAGAATCTTAAAGACCGAATTAAAAATGATCTTAAAGACCCGATGAAAAGTGAATTTAAGGACCAATGGAAAATAAATTTAAGGACCAATGGAAAATGAATTTAAGAACGAATGAAAAATGAATTTAAAGACCCAATGAAAAATGAATTTAAATCCTTCCGTGAAAACTGCTGGACCCAATCCACAATCTATGAATTTTTCAGACGAAAACATAATTCTCAATAAAGTTCCGAATTAATTCTCCAAAAGTTAATTAATTCACAGTGTGTGAACACATGAGAGGGTAATAACATTTTTGAAGGATTTAGACAATTCCATGTTTCATGACCCGTGGATAGCTGGCTAGATTTATGAAACGATACGTAATAGATTTGCAATAACAAGAAAACTGTTTCTCGTACGAAGATTTCTTATAAAATGTTGCTCAATTGTCGCTTTCATTTCAAATCAGTACTAAACCTCCGAAATGTAATGTAATTGGCACGAAATCAACATGGCCTTACCTTCTACCGTGTAAAACACGAATGATTTATGTGCTTATCCGTTATACATAATACAGTTTAGGGGGTTAAAATTGTCATCAGGCTGACTGCTTTTAATTCAGAAAAGTAGTTTGAAACATACAGTGTTGACTGCTTTCGGATGTACATCGAAGAAATGCCCTACGGGTGTTATGCACGGAGAAAAGTGTTACTGACTTGCTGGTATCTGAAATGTTGCAGAGGTTTAGTTTTCCTATTATTTTCTGACCATGCATTGTTTGCTTAAAGTTGCCGAGTCTTATGTATGTTTCAGTTTGTGGCATTGACAGTGTCACTATCGTATATAATTATCCTTTTATATCGTGGAGGTGAAACTGTTTGTGACATACAGGTGTTGTAATTAATATTGATTGTAAAATTCCCCACCCCCACCCCCCGCATGAAGCACCCTCCAAACACAGATCCTTTCGGATAACCATGTGCAGATCTAATCAGATCCACGGTTTCTTGGGGAAAAAATAATTTCTGTCTTGGAACTATGGCAAGTATTGTTACTAGTAATGAAAGGATATGATACAGGGATTTCTGCTTGTGGATTAACGTTTGGACGGAGAAATGATTCCTTGTGACTCGTAAGTGCATTGTTTGTCATTCAGGGTTGCAGGTACATGTTTGATTAAAATGGGGAACAATGTTCTAAGCATTTACAAATTTTGCTCTCCTACCTTTAAGAGTCAAGATGTTCCCTAGCTTGCAGTCCATTTCGTTTTTGTTTTACCTGTATCGTTTTTTTTAAATCTTCCTTTTGTATGTTATTTGTTTCTCTCCTCCAAAAGCTATTTTGGAAATTTCCCTAAGTGTCGGGGTTTGTTGTATCGGAAAACAACTCCATCAGGCCAAGGAGAAGACAACAGGGCTTGCATCCCTTGTTAAAGTAGTCCTTAGCGCGTGGACACCATGACTGAGACGACTGTGTGAGACAGCGAGACTGAGATAGGAAAAGTAAGGTTAGCAAAAGAAGTAGATTTCTCTGTCGCATGGATGAGAATATGGCTTACATATGGCTTACTTGCTATATTGACTCTCGCCATATCTGAAACATAATTTTTCGTTTATTGTATGTCATTAAACTTGAGTCAAGTAGATGGGAAATCAAATGTTAGTAATTACGTCTAGTTATTGGAAACTATTTCTTTTTGTATATTCCACTGATGATTTACACACACACACACACACACACACACACACACACACACACATATATATATATATATATATATATATATATATATATATATATATATATATATATATATATATATATATGTGTGTGTGTGTGTCTGTCTGTCTGTCTGTCTGTCTTTCCGTCCGTCTCTCTTTCCGTCCGTCCGTCTGTCCGTCCGTCTGTCTGTCTGCTGCATGCATGTATGTATGTATGTATGTATGTATGTATGTATGTATGTATGTACGAGATGTATTAATTTTTCATTAAAAGGAAACGAGGCTTAAATGTATAATCTGTATTTTTAGGAAGAAATTAGTGAACTACAAACACAGTTAGCCTCTTGTACACTGAACCTGAACTGTCAGGTACTGGCGTATGGAAATTAGCGTGGAATATAAACTAAGCGAAATGAAGAACCAACAAGAGGTAATTACAATATTTTCTATATTGACAGTTCATCTAAGTCATTATTCTGCTTTAATTTATATTTCTAAAGACTATAAGATTAGTTCTGTATTTTTTTTTCTCTCTCTCTCTCTTTCTCTCTCTCTGTCTCTCTCTCTCCTCCTTTGGACGTTTGACTAAATTTTACCATCTTTCATAGGTCCAGAATCATCGTCATATGATACAAGCAAAATTCCCAAACGCTCGTATTTTCATGCATTTTCACTCGTATCTAGTTACGATAATTCAGAGAGAGAGAAAGAGAGAGAGAGAGATGCGTGAGGGGTCCGTGGGCGACTATTTGGACCTTTTATGAAAACTATAGATAGATCACGAAGAAAGCGTAAACATATATCATTTATATATATATAATACATGAGTAGAAATTCATCATTGATCTATAGGCATGTAGCTGAAAGAATATGTATATATTCGTATTATTGCGCCATGGGCGGATCACAATTTGATATACCAATACTATTGTATATTAATTTGCATTATACCAACACTTTAAATGTATATATCTATGGGGGCCTCGAGTGGCCGACTGGTACAAAGCGCTCACCGTTACGGATTACTGCCATCTCACCTCTGTCTGAGGCGGTTCGAGTCTCGGATTTAGCCAAAGTGATTATGTGAGAAAGATTGCCAGTAGCTTCTCGTGGGTCGGTGGTTCATTCTGGTGTTGTCCTGGGTTCTTCCTCTACCATTATTACTGGCCGACATGTATAGCCTAACGTGTGCTGATAAATGGCGTTCAACCCCACGACAACAACAACATACGTGTGTGTTCTAATGACAAAGGAACTTACAATTCTTTTCAATAAAATCCCAAATTACCGTAAATGATCTTTCACAAGTCCAAAATTATAGTGTTCCGAATGAAGTTAAAGAACCACATAACCTTGAATGTCATGATGTACGGAAATGATATAATCCAGAATGTCTTTGAATGAGTCCTCATTAATCTCAAAGCAGTGTTTTAGTTCAAAATGTTAATGAGAATTTTGTAATTTCGATTAATAATTTAATTACATAATTCCTGTCAAATTATATCTCAACACGACCTTAAATGACTCCACAGACGGAACGGAAAACAGGAATGAATATTTGTGTACCTAGTTCTTTATATACAGACTGTCACCTGAACTATGACACAAAAAATTGCCCTGCATGTGGGATATTTCTAATGGTAAGTTTCACTAACATGGTAAGATCTTGTTTACCACTTATAACTATGGCAAAACTCACGTAGACATTACACGACAATAGTCAGGTGGCCACAACTCTACACTCAATCACTTACAAAGGTGAAGCAAATAATGTAAATTAAATATATATAACACTGCGAGAAACTGATGTTTTCTACACTCTGTTTAAACGATATGTGTCAACTTGGGTTGAATATAGAACGGATAAGAAAATTGGTTGGAAGGAAAGAAGATTGCCACAAGAAACTATGAGGAATATAAAGTGATCGTCATCTTTGTAAGTGGCAGTGTTCTGTACGGATACATAATGCGATGTCGTCGTAGAAAGAAATAAAGAAATAAAGAAAGAAATAAATAAAAGAAATAAAGAAAGAAATAAAGAAAGAAATAAGAAAGAAATAAATAAGAAAGAAATAAAGAAATAAGAAAGAAAGAAAGAAAGAAATATAGAAATAAAGAAAGAAACAAAAAACAAAGAAAGAAAGAAAGAAAGAAACAGAGAAACAAACAAACAAACAAACAAACAAACAAACAAAGAAAGAAAGAAAGAAAGAAAAATTTATTTTCCCATTAAAGGGGATAAACACTCGGTGTATTTGGAACAAGTTTATCGACAAACGCATTTATTTAATCAAAGGCAATAAGATAACAATTTCACACACTAAGATAATCATTTCAAGTTAATACCGTGACTATATAAGAGCAATATATGATGTTTCGTCGTGTTTTTTGTGTCAGACATACGTCAGGCAGGGGCTTAAACTTTTACGCCCACTGCATCGTTCTAGATAAGCTTCTAGCGCGGATGACATTCTCAGGGATGCTGTTATCGTGTGAAAAAGAGCATGCTTGATCAAAGAGTCGGTATATTTTTCCTATATTATGTGCGGTTTCATAAAAAAAAAATTAGTTTACCACACGTTAACATATCACTTTATATGGTTCTGATAGGTTCAAATAAGTCCATGAAATTGTTGTGCAGTTTTCTCTTTACTGATTGGCTGCGATCGTGGAAAACCTTTTATAACCCCACCTTCTGAGATTTTTTGTTTTCAATGAACATTGGTGGCCGCCATTTTTCGATTTGACTCAAGAAAGTAAATTGGAGAAAAATGATCTTGTCTGTTAGAATATGACCAATTTGCCCCCACATGGAGTTTGTTATGTCATGAATAACAATATCACAATACGAGCAATGGCGTAAAATCTCAAGAACAAAAACAAAAGTAAAATTAAGGCTCATATGATAGCGGGTGTCTTGGGGGAGGAAGCTGGTGGGGGTGGGGTCGAATGTATGTAATATAGAATCCACCCTATATACAAGCGTATTTAAATGTTAACGTACAGAAGTAAATAAACTCACCTCTGTTTAAATAATAATCTGGACATATACCGGCCTCCCAACTGACAGAAGGTTATCAAACCATAGCATATTTTACGCGGTAAATATGTGATTCAAGTCCGACTCTTAAAGAAATATGTTTACGTCTTCTGTACAGTCTACTTTTCCAAATCAAATACTGCAAATATTCGGTCACAAATACAGTACAGTAAATATGTGAATTTCTCCATCCAGGATTCATCTTTTCACATAAACATCACAACAAGGAAATGTTTAGTTGTGCTCTAGTTGGCCGTGTAACGTAGGCCTACTCCAACAGGTAATCTGTACTGTATCTAACAATGTGACATCACATGCATTGGACATTTGTGTTGAAAAAAATGATTTGGTCTTTTCTAAGCTGCTTTGTTTATTCGGATGGATGTTATTCTTTCATTTATAGTGAACAAAAATAGATAATCTACCTTTACTATATCAACGTTTTTGGGACTAACTTTTACTCACAGCAGCGGAAAGTTACACCGTCTGTCTAAATTAATAATTATTATTTCTATCTAAATGATTTCTACTGACATAATAACTATATGATAAAAATAATCTTAAATGGTTAATGATTTAATATTAGATTTATGAAACTCGTTCAATAATGTCCAGCTTTTGCTCGCCAAGGCTCCAAAAGGCCACACGATATAAATTCAATATTAAATCAATACCCATTTGAGATCCTCTATTTAGCACATAGTATGTGCACTTTACAGATAGCGTATGCAGTTTAATATGTTTTATGTTACCACTCGTTACCATATTACTTTATGTGATTATGAAATTCTTGCGCAGTATTTTCTTTACTGGTTGGCTGTGATCGTGGGTAAATTTTCTTTACCAAGCCTAATGGAACTTTTTCTTTTTGCTGATACTATGAATATGTTGGCTGCCTTTTTCGAATCCATTGACCAAAGAGAACTAAGAAAATGAGGTCATGCTTTTCTGAATATGGCGAATTTACCCCACTTGGGATCGTTTTGCTATGTATTATGATGCGCTTTAAGAATGGCGTAATAACAAACAACAGCAACAACAAATAACATTAAGGGTATTTGTCGATTGGTAGCGTGTATGAGGGGACGGGTCGGCGGTAATTATGTAACTATATGAAAGAGTGTTTTAAATTTTAACTTCTAGAAGCAAATAAACTCTCCTCTGTTCATGGAAGATTGTATATATGAACATGTCTCTAAACTGACAGATGGTTCTTTCTATCAAACTACATTATTTTGACGAGGTAAAATAGCTCAAGCTATATAATGTCTCGTACGTGATGCAAGTCCAACTGTCTCATGTTCCAAATCAACTTATGCAAATATCCGGTCACAAATACATTAAATTATATTTGGAATTTATTTATCCAGTAATAATCATTTCACGTGAATATTTAACACTTTTACTACCGAAAGTGACATTCCTTAGGTATCAACATAGTTAAATTAATTGTCTGACCTCAACGAATCAAACTTTGGGACATCACATGGTACTTCCAAAGTTTGATTCGTTGAGGTCAGACAATTAATTTAACTATGTTTATTCTAATTTATAATTCCAATTTTTATAAATTGACTGCGTTTTCTACGTTTAGATTGGATGTAAACGGTCACGTAATACTGATCTGGAATTTTTTACACATCGATACATTTTGCAGATTACCTTTGGTTCTCTGTTACCAGATCATTTGATGTAAAGTTTTATCTATTTAAACGCCTTACACCCTAATAATATTTAAAACAAGCTCCCACCCAACCACTATTGTGATTTCCGATGAAAAACGACAGGCCACAGCTTAAAATCGTCCATTAGAAGTTAAAACAATGTAATTGCACAGAGCTTCTTGCACTCCAACACTCACCCTTTTGCTGAAGAAGGCATATGGCAGACATTAGAAGCCAATCTTCGGAAATTATTGCATTTCACCTCGACAACATGTTACAGCAGCGGTCATTAAAGGTCAGGGTCATGTGTCAACGAAGGGATGTCACTGAAAATGGACATGATTTTACTTTTGAAAGATCGAAATGCGTAGAAAGTAACAACGACGTTGCTAAAACAACACGTGCCATACGCAAGCGTAATTTAAAAAAAGAAAGGAATATTCCTAGTTTACCTGTAACAACCATTTTTTATACATTAAAATAATGATCAAAAAGTTTTCACTGGCATGACCCGCTATGAAATTCTACCACTTATCACTGTATATAGAATCGATGAATTTTGGTTAGTGAAGATAGGACTATGTATTATATCACAGTTAAGAGGCTGATGAAAGAAAACTTCGATGTACATAAAGTGATGTTTTGTTGATTAAAATGCTGATCTGATGTTAGAAAGGAAGTAAATTGAAATTATAAGGATTAAATAATCATGGCTGGGTATTTATCAATGTAAATTTTACCTAATCACTCACGAAATTTACAGCAAGTTCTTCGAACTTTATTTACTTTGTGAGTGATTATTTAAAATGTACGCATCGATAAATACCCAAATATGATCATTTAATCTTATAGTAAAGAGAATCTGTTTTAAAATTTATTTGTTATGAAACTGCCAAAAAAATCGACAATAATATAGGAATATTTTTACGCGCAACAAATGAAAGGTACGTTGTCTGAGTCTGAATGAACATAATTTTTTCTTCTTATATATATATAAGAAACTCGTTGAATAATGTCCAGCCGTTCCACGCCAAGGCACGCAAAAGCTGCACTTGTTTTCAACTCGTTTAATAAATTCAGTATTAAATCATTGACCATTTGAGATCCTCTATATATCATTGCTGCTCATTGCAAGGGTTGGAAAGATAAAAAGCATACAACTGCTCGTTTAGATTTATTTCGTATGACTACTCTTGTAAGAGCCATTACGTATCTCCTGCGTGGGTGATGATATGTAACTATCTATGGATTTATTATTAGTCGTTACCTAAAATATGTATTGGTGAATAGAGTCATATGGTCCTCTTTGTGCGACTTTCAATCATACAAATGGCAAAATATATATTTCTCTCACGAGTCATGCTTAGCAGCAGAGAGGGCTAAGATCCTCTAATTGATTCACTCTCTATTCGTAAAAATAAGCTATCCTGGAAATCATAAAAAAAAATCGCAATGACTGAAGCGAAGGATTTACTAATCGAGTGCCACGTATGAGACGTTCACCCTTTCTGCTGTTATAGTAAAACAAAATTATACCAAATAATTCCAAATAATTACAGAGAGAGGGCGAACAAACTCCAATTGAATCACTCTCTATTTCAAATAATAAGCCTTGCTAGAAATCGCAAAAAGGGTTCGAAATGAACGTCCTTCTTGAAAATCGTAAAGAAAAAAAGGGATTGCGGTGACTGAGAGTCGAGTAGGAGACTTCACCATCTCTGCTGCTAGTAATTAAAAATTGTATCAAGATCAGTTCGATATCGTGACCGCGGATCATGCACATTTATCGTTATAAATCCATGCGGGGTTGACTGAGCCTGACTAAATAAATTTCTAAACTTAATTATGTCCATATCTCCGCTGCACCTATTCCGATGAATATTTTGCAACGTTTGCGTGTCAACTCCGTTAAAGACAGCAGGAGTATTACAATTATGTCTAATCACTGTTGGTACTTGTGTATACCGCTGGGTTACATAAATCATATCTGTGTTTTTTATGTCTTCCTCAAAAAATATTCTAGCTGGATTGGACAGTTTATCTAACATCACATCATCGTACACAACTAAATTATTAATAAATCCGTCAAGGTCATCTACACCATCACTGTTCTCATCCAAAAGCGCTACGTTTTCATTAAAGTCTTTAAGTACATCGTATCATCGCTGATCATCTACAGACGTTGCAACCAAGTACAACTTATCCCATTTGAGCCACCTCATTATCAAATTAAGCAGCAGTTGCGCCTTACCAGATCCAGATGGATCTATGATAAGCATTCGCACAGAATTTGGTAACGCATCATGATGCTCCATCGGTTCATGTTTTCTTGTCGCTGAAAAATCGATTACATGCATATAATTATAACATGGATTTATATTGTGTGAAATGCATGGAGCGTAGCCCCACAGGTGATCTAACAACTATTGAAACAAAAAATAACAGGTCAGATGTTACACGTAAGTGTGAACGATGCGGTACAAAGAACTTTAAGTTTATTTCCGATGACAAGTCGGTTTTAAAAAAAATAGCGAGGAGGTGATATTGCCGCCAAGTTAGCCAAACTACCAGGAACTCCGTGGGCTAAGTAACCAGGAGAAAATACCTTCCAGGATATAACTATTGCGGACCTGGAACTCGACTTGATATCAGACTTGACATCCAAGACCAACCAAAACCAGGTGAATATCCAATACATGTTTTTGATAAAGCGTGTCAAGCTCATGATGTAGCTTTTAAAAGTAAAGATCTTCAGCAGCGGCATATCGCAGATGTGAAATTAATTCACTCGCTAAATTCCATAAACAAAAATCTGTCAAAGAATCATTAGCTAATTGGTTGGTGAGATCTGCAATGAAAGGTAATCTTGTATTGGGAAACGGTAATTGATCAACAGATTATTGAAATAATGGAGTCGATTTATTATTCACCAAGTGGATACTGGAAAGGTAGAGCAGCGATTAGTAAACTCGCTTCGGCGGAAGGCGTCGGACGTTCTACTGCTGAACAAATGGTTTGCCCGACAGGCAATATGGCAATGTTACCTACCACCGCCTAAAACAATACAGTACACGGATTTTGATGTCAGCATACCTAATGAAGTTCATCAGGCTGATATTTTATTTTTACCACACGATACTAGACGTCGAGTAACATACAAATGCGCGTTAAATGTCGTTGATGTTGCAAATAGGACAAGGAAGCAGAGCCGTTATCATCAAAGACAGCTGCTGAAGTAGCTTCTGCGTTTAAACGAATTTATCGAAGTGGTGATCTACGATGGCCACAGCTGTTACAGATTGATCCTGGCAAAGAATTTCAGGGCGCAATATCATTGCTGCTGAAGCAACATAACGTCAAAATACGACGAGGACATACTGCAATTCACCGCGATCAGGCAATTATTGAGCTATTTAATCGAACATATGCTGAGCGGTTATTTGGAGATCAATTCTCGAAGGAAATCATTCACGATACAAGATCTCGCGAATGGGTTGCAGGATTACCAAGTGGGATAGCTGCGCTAAATAATGAAATTACTTGAACAACCAAACATGAAGAATATTAACGCGATCACAAAAAATATATACCAGTACAACGACGTGACTTTTGCAGTGCAGCCAGTATTAGGTAATGTGACTGTAAGATATTTATATGAACCTGGTGAACTTGAAGGTGTTAAAAAAAGAGCAACTGATCCTATCTGGAATATTACGACACATAACATTTCCAGAGTGGCTACATCCACGGGTAGACCTGCAATCAACAAATTAGATTCAACTGCTCCTCAGCGAGGATTTACACGTGAACAATTACAAGTAATTCCTGAAGACACGCAATTACCGCCGCGATCATTAACTAACACCGTTACGTCGATTACACACGAGACAAGGCAGCATCACATTTTCTCCTGTATGACCGCGACTACTATCTTTTCTATTCACGGTAAATTGTCTTGGATTATTACTCGAGTTCTGCCATAAAATTACACAATTACAGCTCGCACAGTGATTATTCTGCTGCTGCTTCAGCGCGTTGATAAATTCATCATCTAGATCAAAGTCGCGTTTGCTTTTTTGTCGCTGTTTATAAACGGCTAATTTTTTCTTACCCTATTGCTGTCAATTGCATAATCAATAATTTCTGTAGCGTCCATGACAATTCTCCGCATGGTATATCATATAGAAATATGATATACTAAAACTATAATACATACATAATACGTCTTCAATATTAGTTATAATAGCGACAAGATGACCTAACAACAGGGGCATTTCATATTGTTCAAATCCCTGTTAATAATCCGAATCGTACCATCTCTCGCTACCAAATTACATAAGCCATGCGCACTCTTGAATAATTAAACTACAAGTACGATAAAACAACGCAAACGTATAATACAACATAGAACGTGTTTTGCGAAACTGAACATTAATTAAAAAGAGGTGATTACAAATAATATAACTCACCCAACTCGTTGGCTCAAATTAAGACATAATGGCGATCCCGCCCCGACAGATAAATACATAAAGAGCTTCCCTCTAATGGTTGTGTCAGTCAAGATCCCTTAGTAATATGTATAGTCGCGTACGTTAACATATATTACGCACGTGCCGCCCAAGCAATGAAGACGTCACGCGATGCAAAGAAAAAGTATATTTACAAGAAACACGTCAAATACTATAATTTATGACGGTCTAAGCAAGCCATATCAGGTATTTTGTAACAGTTGGATCAATCAGAGTTTGCCTCCGCAAGTCAGGGGTGCTAATGTCCGGATCGAATCGGGAAGTTTTCCAAAGCTCGATTGTGGATAATCTCTCGAACTCTTCCATATTATATTTCAGACAAGTATTTAAATAAAAAAATTATATACACGATGACTCAAATAAGTAATCAATGCAAGTGTTTGATGATAGGGTCTTCAACTCCTTGTAATAAATCCTGCGTGAAGGAATTCTGCGGTCAACATTTGCAATGTGTGAGGAGGCGGAGTTTTGGTCCACAGCCTTGTTTAAAATGTGGTGCTGCAGTTAGAGGGAAAACACAGCTGTGTGCCTGTAGTAGTGGTAAACGATATAGAGAGTAAAAACGATATGATAAAAAAGTAACAATCCTGTCATTGATAAGGTTATAAGAATCCCTGAAAACTATATAGCCAGATTTGAAGATAAGTTATAATTTAGACAAATAATATTATGTATAAATGGAGAAAAAAGTATTAGTTCAACAACCCACCATTGCAAATTATGAAGCATCTCGTGATGGTGTAGTAAGACACTGTCAGCGAAAAAAGTCAGTCAGTTTTGTTAATAATCATGGTTATCACATGTTCACAGGATTGTATTCAAGGTTTTTCACGGGGAGATCAAAGTTGGTCTTGTGATCGATCATATAAACAGCGACAAACTGGACAATTCTTTACAAAATCTTCAAACTATCACACAGCGCGAGAATATTACACGTGGAAGGGCTGGCCATTTTAAGAGTATTGAAAAGAGAGCGGTTAAATCTTTCAATATAGAGACCGGTAACGAAATAGTATTTCACTCAATGAATGCAGCTAGCAAGTATTTCGTTATTAACTCCTCCGGGGTACAACGTGTTGCAGATAAAATACAAAAATCTGCCTTTTCTAACGAGTACGAAAATTTGAGCTCATTCTCTTATGTAAAGATACAGGCAATAAGCGGAGACAACTAAACCGAGGACATGTAACGCGGCTGTGAGAGTTATCCTCGTTTTCTGTACTGATTAACCGCATCCTTGTTTCACTATCGCATAGTTGAATACACATTACACCAAATCAATTGGGCTATTACATTTATTAAATGTACAATATACTCAAAGGTAAATTATCATTCTTTTCTCTATGTCCTTTCAGAATACCTGTAACAAATACTTTTTGTGGCAATGGTTAACACGGAAGTAAAATAACTACGGTATATCTGGTATCAGTTCTATTTCAAGCCCTAATAGTTATCTCCGATTACTTCCCGTGGATTTTTATCAATGAGCGTCAGCACGGGTGTAATTGATTATTGTTATAAATAGTATTGTTTTCACAGTAAATATGTATGTTTTACTGAATCCGTCCGGTTTTCTGGTTCATCTACATTTTTTTGCGATTATAATTAAGAAAAATTAAGAATATAAGTCACGCCTGTCTTTGAATTTCCAAGTATCACTCAAGCTTATATAATATGGGACACGTTTTCTTTATTGGGGTTTTCGAAACTCAACAGATAAACACATCTTCCCGCCATGTCAACACGTGGCGGACACCTTTTTCACCCTCTAGGGGTTGATTTTGGGGGAAGGGTGTGCAAAACCTGTTGAGCGTAGAAAATTACTCCGTGTCTGTCCGTACCATCCTATTTGTATTGTACCGTCCTATGTATTGTGTACCGTCCTATATGTATTGTGCCGTCCATACAATAAATACCTTACCGTAAATACTGTAAATGTATTGGGCCGTCCTCCTTAGAATGAAGTTAATTAAGAATTATGTTCTGTGCCGTCCTTAATTAATGTTTGCTGTATCCTAGCGGACTTGTGAGGATGTTATATGACACGCCATGTGTTCACTGAGGATTTCGTTCCGTCCTCCTTAGAATTAAGTTAATGAAGATTTATTTGTTATGCTGTCCTTGGGAAACACGCCCTCTTGAGTCTTCTAGACTGCTGTTTGACAGGTTAGGTGTTCACACAGGGGGTTGTGTCGTCCTCCTTATGTGTTGTGACGTCCTCTAAAACACGCCCTCTTGAGTCTGCTAGACTGTTGTTTGACAGGTTAGGAGTTCATAGAGGGGGCTGTGTTTCGTGTGCCCCTGAGCCTAGTAGGATGTCATATAGGCACCCTAGAGCCTCATATGGGATTGTGTTGTCTTCGTTGTTCTGTCTCAGAACGAAGATGTGGTCGATGCAGGATTTGCCCTTCCTAAAGCCTGCCTGTTCCTGGCGTATTATGCCGTCCACAGCTGTTGTGATGCATTGGAGAATGCTGAGACCGAAAATGTTACTGAGATGGATAGTATGGTGATTCCTCGCCAGGTGTTGCATTTCCCCAGATCTCCTTTCTTGGAAGGTTTGACGATGATTCCTGTTTTCCAGTCATTCGGTGATTCTTCACTATCCCAGCTCTTTCGAAGACCCTGGCAAAGAAGCTGCGGTGTCTTTGTGTCTTCTGCCTTCAGCATCTCGGGTCATACTCCATCATCGCCAGGTGCCTTCCCATTCGTTCTGAGACAGATCCTTGAGCAGTCCCATGAGTGGAATGGATCCCTTTATATGGTCTTTGTGGATATTGAAAAGGCCGTCGACAGCCTGCACCAAGCCTCTCTGTGGAAGATTCTACGACACAATGACATCCCCCAGAAACTTGTCAACGTCATCAGGCCCCTGTACGAGAACTTTGAGTGCAGAGTCATCCACAACAACCTACTCACTGAACCATTCAAGGTGAAAATCGGAGTGAAGCAAGGATGCATTCTCTCGCCGATCCTCTTCTCACTGGCCATTCACTGGATCATGCGCCGCACCACGGAGGGCAGGAGGGAAGGAATACAGTGGACGCTGACCGCAATGCTGGATGACCTGGATTATGCCGACGACATAGGGTTGCTGGCAAGAAGTCACCAGGATATCCAACAGAACACATAACAGTTGGTACAGACAGCAAGGACCATAGGTCTTCGAGTCAACATAGGGAAGACACAAGTCTTGAGGAAGAACACTAGAGTGGGCGACCCAATCACCATCAAAGACCAGCCTCTGCAAGAAGTAGACGAATTCACGTACCTGGGCAGCAAGGTCGCCACGGATGGAGATTGCACAAGGGAAGTCACCACAAGAATCAACAAGGCCAACCAGGCCTTCGCAGTGCTGAAGCCCATCTTGAGTACAACAAATATCAGCGCCCACACGAAGATCCGTATCTTCAAGAGCAACGTGCTGAGCGTCCTTTTGTACGGGTCAGAGTGTTGGAAGACCACTGCTAACATAGACCGCAAGATCGAAGTCTTCCAGACCAAGTGCCTGCGACGGATCATGAGGATCTTCTGGCCAAACATGATCTCGAATTAGGAACTCCGGCACAGAGCGGGCGCAAGCACCATCGCTGAGACCATTGCAACTCGTCGATGGAGATGGCTCGGCCACGTCTGCAGAATGTCCACTGACTCACTACCAAGGGTGGCACTGAGATGGACTCCAGGGGGAAAAGGAACCGTGGCAGACCTGGCGCCGAACCGTGGAGCGAGAACTCAAGACTACAGGCCTCATCCTGCAGACCGCCCCCATAACAGCAGCCGACAGACCAAAATGGTGCTCCCTTGCTGTCGCCTCAAGCACCAGACGGCGCAGAGAGGATTGATTGATTGATTTGTATTCGGTGTAAAAAAAAAACAACCTTCTGGACTTGCTAGGATGTTATATGGACACCTTAGGTATTCGCATGAGGGGTAAAATATTTTTGTTATATATATATATATATATATATATATATATATATATATATATATATATATATATATATATATATATATATATATATATATATATATATATATATATATATATATATATATATATATATACTGTATAATGAATTATGAAAATATCAATGGTGTTATTTCTGCTATTAACAAATTAGAAAGCGACGGCATAAATATATCTGATGAACTAAATCCTGGAAAAAAATATTTCTGTTTTTGAGACATTGCAAGAAAGAAGGGAAGAGGAAAGATTAACTTTACCATCCGAGTTCAAATTCTTAAAGAAGATTCAAACAGCAATGTGTCAATCGCTAACTACAATAAAATAAAGTGAAGTAAAGGAATTTGTTTCTCTCTCTCTCTCGTGCAATCGAAAAAATTAGATCAGAATTATCTCGTGAATATGAAGCAAAGAATACATTTAATACTCGTGCTAGGCAACTACGAAAAATTATGTCAAGTAATGAACATGAAAGTGAGACACTTTCGTGGAAATAAAAGTGATTTTAGTATCTCTCTCACTGATTTAGGTCCATTTATCAGTAAAAAAATGTCCACCTTGACTGTAAAGGAGTGGAATTGTTTTGTTTTTTGTGTTGTTTTAATTTGTCAGTGACATTTTTTAAGTATTTACTGTTTCCTTGATAAACACACTACGAGGAATCATAGATTTGAAAATCGTAGATTTTTCCGATTAAAAATCATTTAGATTTCACATATAAATTCAGATTCAGCGTTTCCCTACGAAGGTCAAGCAAGTTCCTGGACTGGTCAGTTGGTCTTAAATTTATTCTTGATAACAGTGGATTATGACATCGTGAAGTAAAAGTATACAAGATGTATCCTTGCTGTGCCTGTGTGGATATTTCTGTGTTTATCTGATAGCTTCCATCAATTGCATCACATACAAGATTTACAACGATCACCGATGATATATTTACGATTTCCGGAGATACATGTCGGCCTGTTCCCGTTGGGTCATTGTAGTGTCGGAGAATGTTATCATGGGGTGGTATTATCTTTCTCCAATGATATCGTTGAGTGGTTATTTTAACTCGTCTGGGTTATATCCGGGACATTTAAATGTAAGTAAATAAGCTTGTGTTATTTGGTATTTATTAAAAAATTGTTGCTTGGTTTTTTTGTGTGTGTTAATTACCGCTTGTAAGCAAATTTGATTCAAATATTTAAAATCGGCCATAATTTGATGTGATGTCTCTATATGTTCAATAATATCTTTTTTATCTAATCTGATATCAGTGAGGTATTCTGTAAACCTTTGACGTAAACTCACTCGCAAAGCTTTGTACTTTACTTTAGTAATTTCACTGATGAAACTTATGAGTCTTCCCTCAGTAATTTCCACGTTATGTGGGTGATTGATCCAAATCAGCATATCGCTGGAAGGACCAAAAGTAACACTTAACATTTTATCCATTATGAACCCCGTCATAAATGGTTCAAGCCAACCTTCATAGGTTCCAATAATTTTGTTTCCTTCCGAGTATGTGTGTTTGTCTGAATTAAAATCATCCCGCGTTGGTTCATGTATCGGTGGTGCCCTCAATGCAACATCAGGCCAACCTAACACCGATCTGATGGATGATTGATAGATATAAACTGCTAATCGGGAGAGTTTATCTCTATTGTAGATGATAATCTTGGTTCATGAACGGTTATTGCTATCTTGGATTCCTGGCTTGTGATATTTTGCATTCTGCTTGCAAATTCATTATTGATCTGTTCGATTTGATAACTATCGGTTGGTATTCCTACGACGGTCCAGTCGCGGGTTCCATCGGGCTTATTTTTATTTGCAAACTCCAGCGAATTATTTCGTTTTAATTTACCGACTTATGTTGATTTGATATTTGGCCAACTGTGGCATGCTCTCAACAGTGCAAAAGTGATTTCTTTTACTGAAATCGCAGTTGGAAAATTAATACTGAATTCAGGGTTTGTTGAGCTTGTCAATATCATTGTTGTTTTTATCGGCCCTGTGTTCGCGGATATCTGCTGATGTAGTTCGGTCATTATTCTTTTCATTTTCTTTTACATGGTGATTTTCTGCGTCGACTACTTCATTGTATATCTTAACCATTATGGTAAATTCGGAATCTGATATCGTTGTGTCGTCGAGGCTGGATGATATCAGCGACGATAATTTCGATTAAGTAGCTGTTGCCGTGCGTAACCGCGTAACATAATGGTGCAATTTTGTACTCTTGCACGTGGATATCTTTTTCGCGATAATATTAAAAACACCTGCAATTGCTGCTGATGATGAAACACATATTGTTGCTACTGATACTGTAAACGGATTCAACGCTGATAACACTATATCGATGGATGCAACTAACGTGTTCACTGAATAAGCTACAACATCAATGGCAACTGCACGCCGCTTGTATTTTTTTTACTTTCACGGTATATTTGTCAATGATGGCTTTTAACGCTGATTGCCTTTCACGTACTTGATCATATCTAAATTTTTGGACTCTTGATTATGTCCCTAACTCTGTTAAGACCATTATTAATTTACTCAGTAACCAACTGAGGCGTTTGAACAACAAATCCCAGACACCACCAGTAAGATGTTGCGGTTAATTTCTTATCAGCTGCTTCCAGTATAAAAATTTCTTCGGTTCCGCTTTTTACAACAGACACAACCCCGGAAAACTTATCGGTTGAATGCCGCCAGGGATATGTTGTAAATATCTAAAATTTTACAGCACTGAACACAGACGGTCTATACACACCAGTAACTGTTGCGGTATGTTTGAGAGTTTTATTTTTGATGTGACCATGTTGCTAATCCCGATAACACTGTGTATACCACGTTGGTAATCTCTTTGTGAGGGATTTTAATGAAATTAATTTTGCTAACAATATCAGGAATCCCACTTATGACATCTTCTAGTTTTGTTTTAATTGTATGAATGTTCATCTTGATATCATAGAGTTTCATGTCAGCGGTCAACCGAGTACCAGAAACAATCATCTGCGATTTCATCAATTTTTCTAAAATTTATAAGAAGATTCGTGAACATACTACATGAACGTCATACTCGGTCCGTAACGTGGATAATTTATTATCTACGGTGCTGTAGTTAACGTCTACATATTTTGTTGTTGTCGCGTCTTCGTCGAATGTTGGGTCTCCAAGCGTTACTATTTTATTTCCGTTCATGCTGGTTTCACCTGTTATTGTGTCGTCTGTATTCTTTAAACGATTAGCGATTTAATCTATGATGGTTGTAACGATATACTTGAGTCTCTGCTTCTACCCCCGTCAGTAAACACAAGGATATTATCCGTGACCGCACCGATACTCGTCGAATTATATCATTCCATTTGACGTTGCTGGTTTTTAGGCTGCCATATCGGTCCTGAAAAACAACAACCTCATCCCGGTCAACTCCAGCCAGGTTCATTAGATCATTAAGATCGTCTTTGGTCACGTACTTTGATAAATCTATGTCAGATTTTTTTAATACTAATATCACTACTAGATCTTCCGTAAATATCAACCATTATTCTTTTTTCGTTTTCAAATCGTAGATTTCCAACTCTGACTTGTATAATTGTGCACAACTTTGTGAGGCGGTAATGATGATTTTGATATAGACTCGAGCACAGCAATTGCTTCACGGCCTCATATTGGCGGATCGGTTAATTTTTGTGTTGGTAACGTCGAATACCAAACTGATATTTGCAGCGGCGTAACATATTTGATAAACTTCTGCGACGGTGCTAACCCGTAGGAGTCAAAATAAACAATTCCACGAGGGTCAATACCGTATACTACCCAACGAATTCCAGGTCCAGCGCTGTTATCGAGATTAATAATACCTGTTTCAGCGTTGTTTGGTTGTTGTGATAATTGATCTCGCATAAAAACTCCTCTGAAGTTTTTTATCTTGAGTTGTTGAGCGGCATCAAGTAAATCAAAATTTGACAACGGTGTAAAGCCCCATTGTGAGTTCAAAGTAGATAAGTTCCCGGACTTTTTCCTGGATAAGTTCCCCGAAGTCTTAATCCCTTTCCCGTTTCCTTTTCAATGCCATTTCAGCGGCGGCTCCAACTGCACCTAACGCAGCAGCTTTTTGCAACAGCTGAAGCAGTAGCAGCTATCAATGCTGATATTGCCGCGAGAAGTGGGAATATTCCTCCCGTTTTAAACATGTTGTTGATAGCACCAGCAGAAACTTTAAATCGTATTCCAGTCTTGGATTGTTTACGTCATTGAGATGTTTAAGCTGACGCACTGTACAGGACAGTTTATTCTCACCGCCTTCGATTTGATTGGCTTCAGCGTTATTGTGGTCACACATTTTTTTCTGATGCGGATTGTAGCGTCTTGATCTGACCAGGGGTAAGGCTGACACTAGCATAATGGTAAGACGTTTTTATAAAATACACGCGTTTCTAAATAACGTGGATAAAAGATTTCCACTGGTGCATCAACAACTCTCATTCGACCACTACCACCTTCAAATAACATTGCTTTGTCACTGAGTATAACCGTGACATTTCTTTGCCACTGTAATTAACACCACCACCTGTATTTACGATGGCTCCGAAGTGTATATCAACGACAGATTGTTTGTATAAACCAAGCTGCTCCAGTGAAAAGTAATAAATCGGATACCGATTTCTAAAATCTAACTGTGATATTTGTAAACCAGTATCTACGTTTTGATCACGTCCTATAAACGTCATTAGCCGATGGTATACACACGCCATACGATTTTGTTCATAATTCGGTAGTATGTTTTCTGTGGGTTCTTGTTGTCCGTTTATTCGCAAAGAAACCTCGATAACACCAAGTCTGTCAAATATCATATTACTACGTTCTTCTGAGTTTAATCGATTATAATTCTGAAAAGCAATAAATATATGTTGTTGTGCAGAAACACTTGCTGTGATGCTATGTGCCATGTAAATTTACCGTTAATATTAGATTGTATACTATCTGTGGTTGTTGTCAATCAGGACAACAAAGACTTACCAACTGTGTCCATTAAAGATAATATTCGCTGTTTTCTGCGATCGTTGGAGTCATTAAGTTTTGTTAGTATTACTTTACCAGCATCATCAGCAGGTCTCCAGATAGCGTTGTTGTCGGTATCCCTTTTCACAAGAGCAACTGTGTGTTTAGCTCCAAAGATAACTTTTCTAACATTTCTGCAAAATCCAAAGATATGCGTCAGTGGAATTGCACATGAAAAATGTATACGATCTCCTTCCTACATTGTTCGACGTGTTGTAAATCATAAGTTAAATTCTGGATTACCATCATGAACCACCGACCACACATCAGCGTCAGCCTTATTGGAAAAATTGATGGCCGTCTACTGTCTGGGTGATCAGAACTGTCTTTCAGAAACATCATTGTGGGGCCTGCATCATAGTATCTTGTTAGTCCTATTAGTGTTGTAGCAAAGTCGAAATCTTGCTGAATCGACTCAATATTTTTTCCATCGATCATATAGGTGGCGCTATCAAACAATGTCATGATGCTGTTGTTTGCAAAACCAACTCGAAATCCATCTGCATATACATTATCATCTGTTTTTGTAATTTCACCTTCTACCTCAATGAAAGCATCAGCGGGTAAAAGGTATATATTTGCATCATGAACATGAAGTTCAATTCTTCCACGCTGATTTGGTAGTCGTGCGTCATAATAATAAAATTGATAATTACGTTCACTTTCATCTTTAAGGACAAGTGCTTCCATGTCAAATGTTATGTCGGATATGTCCTTAAACATTTGCATTATAATTATGTTCGTCTAACAGGTGGGTTACCGCCTTCGGAAAACTCCGCCTCCTGATATTAATCTTGAAATATTATCCTCCGATTCACCGAGTCCTTGATCTGCTAGAGCTGCCAGTTTCTGACTTGCAGCTAGAATTATTATTTTACTGACATTTGCAGGCATAACTTCAGTGCTTGGTAATTTCACTGGTGTGATTTTCGTCGTATTAATCGTGCTAGTTTTTCTTTGATTGCCCAGAATCCCTTACCAGCAACGTTGACGATTGCACCAGGAGCTTTTTCACGAACAACATCAATAGCTTTCATAGATAATTGTTTTGCAACAGGCACTACTTTTGGAGCTAACCTTCTGAATAAACCCTGAACAACATCACCAAGTCCATCTCCGTAATACGCACTGCAGGTTGGTAATCTTGAGTTTATTGATCTGACCATAAAAGGTCTACGCTGACTATTGTGTATGATCGTCTTATTTTACTTGCCATGTATCTAATCATGGTAATCATCAACGAGTTCATCAATAAGTTCTTGGTAAACGCTAAAATCCATGATACCACCTGTAAATAATCGCTGACAAATATCAGCTGCTTCATTAATTATTTCTTCAGAATTATTACCAGTACGCGCTCCTCCTATGAGAACTTCTAACCACTGTACGTCATTGAGAATATTGTTAAGACAAGGAAACAGATCACTTCCCAAACCACTACCAGTAGCACCAGGATCAACGTAAATTTCTTCTTCTGTAGGTTCTCCGTATAGTTTATAAAAGTCTTCAGTCAATTCTTTTCCCTTTGTTGCAATGGAGGAGGAAGTTGATAGGAAGGCTCTTGCTGGGAAGTTTTTTGTTGTCGTTCTTGTCGTTTTTTTGTTGTTTTTCTCGATTCTGTTCCCTTTCCTTTTGTTTTTGTTCCCTTCCCTTTTGTTTTTCTTCCCTTTCTTGCTATCTTTGTTATTTTAGTATTTTATTATGACATTTTGCTGCTTCTGAATAAATTTTATAATCAGTATTTTCTTTGTCTATAGAATCAACATTTTGATTTATTTTATACACCCAATCGCTTCATGCGTCACTATTTACTTTTTCAACGTATTCAGGTTTCAAAAATTGATCTCTGAAAGGAAAACTTTCGGCAGAAATCTCACCAAAACTTGGCCTTATCCTGTCTAGCTTTCAATTTATATTTTTGAATTTCGTGTATATCTTTCTTAGTAAATTTCTCCTAAAATCAATTCTTCCTTTTCATTTTTTTTTTTTTTTTGGTCATTCACCAACAGTACCTTCAAGTGGTTCTTCACCTCTATCCTCAAGTTGAGGTTGAGCTGCAGCTATCTTTGCAATTTGTTTAGCGTTTGTTTGACTGAACGAAAAAGACTTGTAGTAGCTGTTGCAACTCTTTCAATAACTTTAGTAACAGGTTTAGATAACTGTTCTGTACCTTCTGCTTATTCAACTTGGGCTTCTTGTCGTTTTTGTAGGTGTTTTTTTAAGATAATCTCTTACGGGAAGAAATTTCTTAATTACTTCTTGTCGCTCTCGAGCTAACCGGGCAGTATAAGATTCCGGATGAACCATTATTTGATATATCAGTTTTTAGTTATTAGCAGCAGAGAGGGTGAACGTATCCTACTCGGCACTCAGTCACCGCAATCCCTTCTTTTCTTTACGGCTTTCAAGATGGACGTTCATTTCGAACCCTATTTTGCGATTTCCGGGAAGGATTATTATTTGAAATAGAGAATGAATCAATTGGAAGTTGTTCGCCCTCTCTCTTGAATTATTTGTTATAATTGTATTTAACTATAACAGCAGAGAGGGTAACGTCTCATACTTGGCACTCGATTGGTAAATCCTTCACTTCAATCATTGCGAGCCTTTTTCTGCGATTTCCAGGAAGGCTTATTTGTACGAATAGAGAATGAGCCAGTTAGAGGTTGTTCGCCCTCTCAGCTGCTTGCTTGAAGAATTTTTTTATTAAAAAAATATGCGTATTATATCGTTTTGTCATGTATTTTTGTGTATCAGAAATGATTAAACATAGTTCTTTGATATTCTTTGATTTAGATAATATACTAATCACCCTTTGTGTCACGGTTTGTACAAAAATATTGTGTGCAAAATGTATTTTCATATAGTATGAAATTATGGATATCTCTTTCGCTACTGTACAGTTAACCTTACTGGAAGATGGTCATTATGTACTTCTCGATCTCCTACCTGCTGCTAATAAGTAAGTGAAACAACATTTAATTATAAAGAGAAAACATCGTAGGAAACATTATTAAGACTTGTTCTTACATTTCGGTCCCAAAACTGTCACATGCGTTTATCGGTGGAAATGAATAGAGGAAGAAGGAATCTCGAGATAAGCTGAGCTCGAGCTCATCGTCTTAAATAGACCAATTTGGGTCCCTTTTTATCCAAATGGCAGATAAACTGAAAATTGTCTGATTCTATGGGGACACCATACTTATTTTAAAGGAGATTTTGCGTGGTCCTCAAGGCTTTATTATATTTTCCAAATTGGATAGAGAATTAAATTGCCACGATGATGGCATAACCTCTCGCAAAACATCAGTTATCTGTTTGCATTAGAAGCTATGATTCAATCAATTTTACTTCAAAGAAAGTGTTAAAAAACCAATAAAAATCTATGTACTACTTTAATGTACCGTTAAAATAATTATACATATTACGAACTCGATGCACTGCATTTGTGTCTTTATGAATGTATATATGCCTTCCATTAGTCTGTTCAATAATTGGTCGTCTTTCCGTTTGTTAGTCACGTTTTTATCCATATCAATCATTCGAAAATCTTACTATAACTTGCTCATTTCCGTTTGTATCAAAACTATCATTTGTAGATCTGACCCAGCTGGCTCACGGAGACTTCATCGTAAATTTCGATTTTGTTGTTGCATGCCACTGGTGAGTAAGGTAAAGACTGTCTGTGTGGATTACCGACTAATCTATACTTGACCCGCCATTTGCACGCATACAAAAGAAAAATAAAATAAAATAAACAATTAATTCTAAAGATTATAACGTTTACGTGCTTGTTTATTAGGGTTTTGACGCTTTTACCTGTAAATTGTAAGTCCTGTTATTTTTTATGATATGCACATTGTGAAGGAAACGGTGACATATGGGTGAGAGGCAGGAATTCTTTTGCGATAATTACGTCACAAAATGACATTCTCACTATCTTTCTTTGCAGGCAAGAATTTCTACAGCAAACGTTTTACACAAAATAAACATAATTAGAACACTGTGCACAGAATATGTATAATGATAATTATTCTGAAGTTTTATATAACAGAAAACGTTTTACAATATCATCAACGCATCATACACTAGTGGTTTCTTACGTTAAAACGATAAATTCCAATTTCAATGCTCTAAAATCTCTCTCTCTCCACGTACATTCTTAACAGTAGTTGCGAGCGTTTATATCTCAACTACTGTACACAATGTATGTCTCAATTTCTGTACAAAACAGTACTGATAAACGTAGAAACTAGCTTCGCGGAGACAAAGCCATCTACTCCGTCTCCAATTTCAGTATTTCCCAATTACAGTTTTGTAGTTGCAGATAGATTAAAAGTGTTTTGACTATCAATGTCACAACCAGAGAAGGCGTTAAGAGCACACGGGGACTAGGGCCGACCATGACCGCGCGGGGCCAGAGCATTGGTATTTCAATTGGTATGCTGCTGAAAACACTGATTATGTCTAGACTAGATCAACGTTCGCGATTTGACGCACGAATTTAGTTTTTTCATTATTCATTAAAAAAAAATCCTGTTTGTGGACAATGGTTTTTTAAATCGTAATAATAACATGACGACAATGACTTTGGCCTAATAAACTGATCATTATTGTCACTTTTCAAATAACGTGAATGCACGAATTATGAACAATAATTTGCGTGCATTACGTGCGGCCAGTACCATCGTTTCCAATTTACCGGAGAATATAGCTTGGCAAACTCATAAGGACGAACTTAGGCCTGAAGCGCGGCGCCCCATCAATAGCGGGGCCTGGGGCAGTCGCCCCACTTGTCACCCCCAAACGCCGTTCACGGTCAGAACCTTTGCAGACATAAAGAGGAAGCCGACATATTTACGTCGTAAAATTTACCCCTTCTCTAACTTCAACATTTCGCAATTAAAGTTTCGTAGTTGCAAATGGATTAAAAGTCTTTCGACTATCAATATCAGAACTGTTGCAGACATAAAGAGAAAACCGAAATATTTACGTCATAAAATATTAAATGTTTCAATAAGTAGTGTAATTAATAATGTGATTGACATCTTGTTATATATTATAACAAAATAATGATTACAAATTAATATGCTTGTGTGGTAAACAAATATGCATGCATGTGCTGTATGCAAATTATTATGCTTCAGTGGTATACAATTAATATGCTTTAGTGATCTGCAAATTAGTATGTGTATGTGGTATACAAATTAGAATCTTGGAGTGGTATACAAATTAGAAAACTTGTTTGGTATGCAATTTAGTCTGCTTTAGTGATAAACTAATTAGCAGAATAATATACAAATTAGTTTACTTATGTTTAATGGAATCTAGTATGCTTTAGTGTTAAACAAATTAGTATGCTCGTTTGGTGTAGAAATTAGTATGATTGTGTGGAATGCGAATTAGTATTCTTGTGTGGTTTTATAATTACTATGCATGTTTTGAACAAAATTAGTATGCATGTCTGGTAAAGAATTTGTATACTTTATTGATAAACAAATTAGTGTATGTGGTATACAAAATTTGTATAAATGTGTGGTATACAAAATTGGTATGATTGTGTTGTAAACAAATTAATATGCTTGTGTGGTGTCCAGTTAGTATACTTTACTGATAGACAAATTAGTGTGTTTATGTGGTATACAACTTAGTATACTTGTGTGGTATACAGATTGGTGTACCTGTATGGTATGCAGTTTAGCATGGTTTAATGATGAACATATCAATATCCTTGTGTGGTTTACAAATTCAGATACTTGTTTGATAAACAAATTAGAATGCTTGTGTTGTATACAAATTAGTATGTCTGTGTAGTATACATATTAGTATGCTTGTGTAGTATACAGATTAGTATGCGTGTTTAGTAAACACATTATTATGCTTGTGTGGTATGCAAATTAATATGCGTATGTGGTGTATAACTTAGCATCATTGTGTTGTGTACAACTTAGTATGCTTGTATGATCTAGAATTAATATGCTTTTGTGGCATGCACATTAGTACACTTGTGTGGTATGCAATTTAGTAGGTTTTGGTGATAAGCAAATGAGTATGCTTATGTGGCATACAAATTAGTAAGCTTGTGTGGTATGCAAATTAGCATGCATTATTGAAAAACAAATTAGTGTGCGTGTGTGGTATTAAATTTAGTATGTGTTTGTGCTGTGCAACTTAGTATGCTTGTGTGATATACAAATTTAGCATGCGTGTGTGGTGTAGATATGAATATACCTGTGTGATATGCGATTTATCTTGCTTTAGTGATAAACAGACTACATAATATTATGCTTGTATAATGTGCAAATTATTATGCTCTATTGATATACAAATTATTATGCTTTTGTGTTATACAAATTAGTATGCTTGTGTGGTTTGCAAATTAGCATGATTGTGTGGTAACAATTTAGTATGCTTTAGTGACAAATTATTATGTTTGTGTGCTTTACAAATTAATATGTTTGGGTGGTATACAAATTAGCATGCTTGTGTGGTTTACATATTAAAGTACATGTGTGGTGTACAATTTGTTATGCTTGTGTGGTATAAAAATAATATGCTTGTTTGGTATACAAAATTAGTATGCTTATGTTGAATACATATTAACATGTTTGTGTCTTGTGCCAATTAGTATGATTGTGTGGTATACAAATTAGCATGCTTGTATCATAAACAAATTAGTATGTTTGTGTGGTATATAAATTAGTACGCTTGTGTTTTCTACAAATTTAATATGGTTGTATAGTGTACAAAATTGGTATGCTTGTGTGATAAACAAATTAATATACTTGTGTGGTGTACAAACTATTATGCCTGAGATGTGTACAAAATGACAAGAGGATAAAAATAAATTATGGAAAAACGGAAAGTTTGAGAATCTGAAGATGGTAAGTCTTCAAGAAACCGTGTAACGATTCAATAGAAAATAATGTAACAGTGCCTGATTTTAGCTGATTTAAGTGAATTATGAAAATGTGTTCTAACTTGAAAGTTTATGAATTGACGTCTAATAATCCATTTCTTGCTGACTTATTCAATATAGTAACCTTATTCATTTACTTTCAATAGATAATTTGGAGATCCATGCGTAGGGACAGTTCATTCTCTATAGAAATGCATGAAAAAGTGTTTGCATATATCGCATACTCTAAATTATAAATTCCTATAGGCTTCTGTGGTCAGGTCATTTGACGCGCTGATCACTCACATATACTCGAACGTAAAATTAGCAATTTCAATATAAGGACTTATTCCTTGGATATGATTTGATTATGTTATCAATATTGACAATCATGAAAGGTCATCATTATTTACCCTGATGATTCGATTAATATTTACTCTAATGAAAGATCAACTGAATGGTTCAAAAGCATGAAGTGAGCATAGCTTTGAAATTATCTTGACGTATTTGTAGCAAACCAATTTCATATTTGGTATCGTACTTGAGGAAATGTATGGGCGAGGGAAAATACTTAACATAACTTTACATGCGAATGTGGAAAACAGTAAGAAGGGTATTGAGGAGAAACTTCTTGTACGTGGTCTGATTCAAACAGATGCAAGCGAGGCCACAAAAAGCTTACATCCACTGTTTCCAATGCACCTGAAAATTGTTAGCTAGATGGATCCCTAGTCAGAGTCAAAACACCATTACAACTAAAGAGATAAAAGCGAATCTTATGACACAAAGAACACTTTCTTCAGTACCAAAACTGTTCCTTTCTTTATCACAATAGTTAATTCTGAAATAACGAATTTTAATATAGCAAACAGTAAATAAACCGAAAAGAAAATGATGCCACACGAACTAATTTTCATTACAACTGAAGAACAATTTCTGTTTCGCGTCATTTTGCATAACCAATTATTTGAATCCCATGATCTCATCGAATCGTGCAATGTGCATTCGCTCATCATTACTTGCTCACGTTTGTTTATGGCTCTAAGAGTCGTAAATTCAGCGATAGTCAGTATGAAATCATATCAGCCGTCGTGTAATTCGATGGTAGATGGTCTGCAAACATATCAGCCATATTTAACTCCTTTTAGTCCTATAGCTGTAAATACAATGAAAGAATTCAAACATGTCAGCCTCCTTGAACTCTTCTTATTCCCATAGTCGTATATTCAGTGGCTGACAGAATGCAAGCATATCATCCAATACGAAGTCATTTTGGTACTTTAGTCGTAAATTCAACGGGAGACAGTCTGCAAGCATGTCAGCCACTTTGAACTCTTTTTGTCATATAGTCGTAAATTCAGTGGTTGACAGAATGCAAGCATGTCCGCACTGTGAACTCCTTTTGGTGCTATAGTAGTACATTCAACGGGAGACAAACTGAAAGCATGTCAGAAACTTTGAACTTCTTTTAGTCCTACAGTTGTAAATTCAATGGTAGACAGTCTGCAAGCTTACGTTATGAATTTATATAACAATTCAAGAGCCCGTAGAATGCTGTAGCGTCAGTGTTCTGAAAACAGTTTGGATATTCTCCTGTCTGTTTTGCTTCGTCAGTTTCCTAATCTAGTGAAACTGTTGTACAATATGTAGGGGTTAAATGGTAACTTTCTTCTGAGAACAGTGGGGAGACAGGCTGTAGTTTCGCGCCACTAGTGGAGTGGGGTGGACGTGATGTCCGGTCTGAGATCGTCAAAGACTCACCATAAATTGTTCAAGAAACGAAATTTCACCATCACAAGATAACTGTATGCAATTGTCAACGGAAATGTTAAAGAAATAAAAAAGATGACGACACATTACAAATATAATGAATGCGTTCAATCCACAAAAATAAACAACCATTGACAGTTCCATAAGTCGCGCGGTTCGTACATCAATTGAATAACAACCCGAGCAACATTCGTGAACATGTAAAAATGTTACCGTACAAGAGCGTTGATGCTCAGGCACGAAAGAGGATAAATAACCTGACATTATATTAGTGTGGGTTGCAGTTATGGTCAATACAGATTGTACAGTTTTGATAAAACCATTCTTGATTGAACAGATTGAACTACATCCAGCGATACCTTTATATAGGGTGCACATATAGCAGGTAGAGTTCAGAACAGAATTCTGGAAGAAACCAAAATCCACAAATCTCTCATCCCCCAATTATAGCTGCCATTAGAGTTAATTTTGGCTAGGGCACATAAGCTCAGGGGAAGTGAATATGACATTATCGTGATTACTTGGGAGCAATTTTGGATCCCCGACAATCGTTATGGAGTTGGACGAAATCGGAGATGTAGAATAGATATTAACATTCCTGTATCATGCCAGATTGATCAATGAAATTCAAGTTATCGCCGATTTATTTGCTGACTGGGATATGTTGATGACAAAGTCAAGACTATCGCCTACCAATACCTTTCTACAAATAGGTATAAACAAGATCATGTGATGATTATTTGGTGCCAAACAATTTGAATGGAGGTTATTCCATATATGGATATTTGAATGATCCACTGGACGAGGCATCTGTAGCAGCAAGAGCTGTTCTATGTTGCGATGCAAGACAAAATATGAAAGAACGTACCATAACCAGCAATGTTCAGCCTTTGATCCTTTTTCTCATTCAGCACAATCATCAATTTCTGCATTTGACAGTTGCTGTTTCTCATTTTTTTTTGCACACGCATTAAAGTATTGATTCCTTTGTAAGGTTAGTGTAAGTGACGATTCTTTCAGGCGTATTCATTCTGAATACCGACGATTACCTCAAGCAGTTATGTCAACATGAAAGTTTGTTTGACTATATAAAATATCTTTTACAATCAAATATATACAACATTTCTAAATATACAACGATTAGTATGATCAGAATGTTAATAAGATATATTGACTGGGTAATGTCGATTAAGTTATATCCTTAAGGTACAGACATGATCAGTTGTTTTATTAAAACAAAAAAGCCCAATTGAATTACTAGAAGACCATCAAGTGTTGCGTTCGGATACAAAGGGATACAAAATGATTAAACAGTATATCTTCGAATGCGAAATGTTTGTATTATTGTTGTTGTTGTTGTAGGGTTTAAGGCCATGTTTCAGCACACGATAGGCTATACATGGAAGCCAGTATTAATGGTGGAGGAAGAACCCGGGAAAACCTCGGAAAGAACCACCGACCCACGAGAAGCTTCTGGCAAGCTTTATCACATACCTACTTTAGCCGAATCCGAGACTCGAACCAACGCAGTTGAATGCAAAATGCCGAATAGTTTTGACAATTTGCTCCATACGTATACAATCTTCAGTTAATTACTGTCTTTCAGATGAAGCACACATAACACCTTAAACCTGAAAATGATTTAAAGTTTTAGCGGACTTGACGAGCAAACACTTTAAAGTACATTAAAATGACCCCCTGGTTTGAATTACAGCGTTATTCACAGTTTAGTGCAGTGAGAAGGCGAGAAGAGATTGTACCTAAGATACGCGATAGTGGGACAGAAAGTCATATGATATAAAATGTCGCATGACAGAATTTCATATATATTTGTATTATAGTTATGAAAAAGATGTAAGTCAAACGTCTCAGTATGACTTTTGTAATTTTGAAGTCTACACACTGCATGAATTAGGACCATGATTTATTGGTCCTATTAAATCTAGTTTGCATATATTTATACCCTTTTACCTGCCAAATCCTCATCAAATCCACCCCTTTCTGCGTAAAAAATATTGTAATCAAGAGTGAAAGTACATATGCTTTACCAGCATGCATGTCCTGTAACCTTATTCGCAATGAAATTAACCATGCTACTAATTTATACATTCGTATCAAATTTAGCAATTCCTATATAGCACACCTGGTCAAAGAAGCAAACTAAAGTAACAATTGCTAACGGTTCGTCAAAACCACTGCACTTCGTCATACTTGATTATTCAATTGTTATTTCAGTGTGAAGTGTTTTTGTCGAACAAAATACTGAGCAATGTTTCAATAAATCTGCATAATTATGATCACTAATGAAAATAGATGAATGAAGGAATGAATGACGATGCAGATACAAGTAAATTGGTATAATGCAGATATTGCATAAATTCAGTAAACACATGTAATAAAACAATATAATTGTTTTATTTATCCATCACAGACAACACAATTTGTTTTCGAGATTAAGGGGCCCGTACTATCTGCCAAATACAAATTTATAAGGCTGGTTTCATTCTACCGTGTCCATGTGCTGTGCGCCAATGTTTTCTCGGGCTCCTCTACAGTCCTGTCTATTTCGTGTAGCATCATGTGTTATAGCTCTGTGGTGTCTAAGGTCGATTCGTCCCCTGGCGCTCAAGTCCCATGTCCCCGTCTGAAAACAAAATGTTTGTAGCTATCCAGTGATTGCTAAGATAATATAAATGTGTCGTTGATTTCCCCATTTTGTGTGGCGAGGGTCTGTAGAGCTCGGGACATGTTAAGAGAGAAGCATCTTGCCCGCCCACTGGTTGGTACCTTCCCTTATGTGGAGTGGTGAACTGGAGCCCACCTGCCACATTGTTCATCTCCCTTCAGGGGTTATGGATGAAATTTATCTACAACAAAGTTATTGGTAATTAGAATAAAGAGTATGAGTAGATGAAAGAAGATAACTGTAATCAATAACTTTTGAATAAGAAATCAGAAGGTTTAGAAGCCGCACCAAAAGAATGACCAATAAATGTGCCCCCTAAAAGAATGCCCTGATCAATATCAATTTCATGAGCTATTTTCGCCATAGCTCTAATAATTGCACAAACACATATGCTTGCCCAGTTTCCTTTCTACACTCCCTAAAACTCTGTCTATATGCCTCATATTCGATACCATACTCCTTCAAAAGACAGCCCTCAACCGCATCATAATCAACACTTGTTTGTACTTATAGTTTAGAGTAGTCATACAAAAAACAGTATGTACATTCTGCAAGAATGAAGTCCAAAGCTTTCTTGGCCATTGTAAATTTTCATCACTTTCTCAAAATGAGAAAAATATTTATCTATTTAATTTTCTTTGAAAAGGAACATGCACCTAATATTTCTTATAACTTGTGCGTTAACGAGAATAGCGCTGTATACTTGTCTACCTATCAGTTCTAATTATTTAAATCTAGATTGCAATTTCTTTCTTCTTGTTTCCTCTTTCTTTATCTTCTCTCTCTTAATTTGCATTTCTCAGCTTCCTTCCTCATTCGTTTGCATTTGTGGTTCTTCTTTCTCTTTTACCATATGCCTCACTTTCTCTTTCATCTTTCTGGTTTTGGTCTTTCTTCAGTTCTTTTTGTAATTGAAGCTTCTTAACGCTATTTATATCTTGGACTTAATTGCAATAGTTTCAAAATCATTTCAGAGCCTGATTGAGACTTACTAACCAAATGCAAAGCATATTCTGAAATCATTCCTGTTCTATCAAATACTTAATCAAAATATGTTTGTATTTCTTGTCTCTCGAAATAGAACTAAGTCTAACTTGATATAGCAGCTCGTCTTTTTTAAGGCTCAAACCATTTCTTGGTAGGATTAGGAACAACGTTCTCCACTTTAGACGACATTTAAATGCTTGTAGTGTGCATTAAAGGTTTTCAAATAATTATGTGAATTAAATGATAGAGGGACTAACAAGATTCCGAAACAAAGTGAATGTTAAAAATACCCAATAGAACTTTCTCTTAAATATTTTAAAGAAATTCGTATCGTAAAGGACCCCGCAATATTTTGTTGCGACTATATGGTTTTAAACTAAACAAAAGAAAGAAGCAAAAGCATCATGTGTTCTAAATGTAATTTAAAAATTTAAGAGGAACATACAGTACTGTGAGCTAAATCTTAAACAATACTAAACGTTCTACAACAACTCTAAATAAATAGAAAGTTATTAATTAATTAAATAAATTACAAATCAAGTAACACCATCATATATGGTCTGCTTGGTGAATATATGTGCATTCACTATATTAGGAACTATTGCAACAACAAAGAAATAAATCTTCACATTTTGCAAAGCGAATTTTTTGGATGGCTTGTGACGTGCAAAAGGGTTTAGGAATTTCGACTTATATCCTTAAGAGAGTCTAATGTAGATGTTATAATTGTTGGGAGAAGGGACAAAATGCACGATTTGCATATATATCATGTCTGCTATCTCATTTTATTTTCATCATAAGCATACTTGGATAATATGCGTATCGTTGTGAGAATATGTCAGCATCCACTTCTATAGTTTTCATCTGCCTGTATGTCACCCTGATAATCCTTAAATTAGGTCGTCCACGTGTATTACAAGTCCTAAGCTTTGTTAAAGGGAAGTATGTATTTGGACTTCTAGTGCACTGCTGAATTAACCATGTTTTATGTTTTCATTGTATTTTACCTATTTGTCAACTGGTGTGTTAAGGTCTATAAAAACGAAACTTAAGTTATCATGAAAACTGTCTGCTTGGTAACCAAAAGCCGTGTTTCATTCCATGTTACAATTTCCATGGTAACCTCAACTCACGTAACATTCCATTTTATAATTTCCATAACAAGTTTCATCTTTTAATATATATATTCTGAAGGAAGACCTACAGTTCCTTTTCTTTACAATCATGGCTCTATTTGAAAGACTAATAAAGTGTTTGGACATTTGTTAAAGAAAATCTAGGTATTTAGTTTCAACTAGATATTTGTTTTGAAAACAGTGCAAATCATTTAATTTCATTAACTCTAGCAAACAAAATAACGTGATGAGCAGTATTTTTGATACTGTTTTTGTAAATTTATTTGAAATCTAACTATGAACAGAATTACATTTGCGATTTTGATAAATGCAGTAATTGACTTAGACATAGCATATATTTTGTACAAGTTTAAAAATTATTTATTTGTATTTTTGTCTTTTATTTCCATGTTTAGTTTCCACAGGTTTCAGGCAGTTGGTTTGATTATCTTCTGTTCCATTTAAATAACATCAAAGGTTTCGGTAATTATACTATGTTATTTGTTTTATTGATCTGGCAATAAAGTTTCTGAAACATTTAATTGTGATGATAAGGTAATCCATACATTCATGATTCTTCCAAAAAAGGTAAGAACTATCAGACTTTTTCCTCAAAGGAACGAATATTCTTCTCAAAGGATTGAACGATTATATGACAGCAATGCAGTCTTGAACCTCCCAAATGATCCAATTAACATGGCACTTGACGTAGAGCCACACAAATGCCCCAGTTAACATGGGACTTGGCGTGAAATTATTTTTCAGTTGTTTTAGAAAACAGGCAAATTTCCCCACAGATCACACAAAATGGAGGGATTTGGGAATAATTGTACAGTCAACCTAAAATTAATATATTTTAATATATCTAAATTGATAACAATGCCTAATCCCACCCCACCCCAAGGAAAAAGTAATTGGTAACATTCAGCAAAAATGGTATTATGTTATGTATATCCGTAAATTAGTGAATCTTCGAAAAGAACTGCGCTAAATTATAAATTCAATTTTCCGCTCAACATTTTAAGGAATATCTACAACAATATTATCAAAGAATTGCATCCGCTATTGTTTCAATCAATTAGTGTAGTTTTAGTATATCGGCTTGTCATGCAAAGTACAACTTTCAAACCCCATAACGAACTTAATTCTTTTGTTTCAAATCTTTTTCTCTCGGTATGTGATTTCTTTCATAGGCAAGCAAATTATGTTACTAGTCATATTTTCTGTGCAAATGTACTAAAATAGCAGAACATATACGGTAAACATCCGATAATAGCTTATTTGGGGCTTTCTTATATATAAACGTATCGTACGTTTGAGAGATTGACAGCTGTAAAGTGAAGTTGTTCGAATTTGCAACATGTACAATGGCGCGAATATTTGCATACATCTATGCTACGTTAGTGTTGCTGAAGTTTCTGTACATATCCTAATTGTATAAATTGTACAAGTCTACAAACAAAGCTAAACATAATGGCGCATCTGATGTGATGAAACAATTAGCCTCAATTAGTCCAAAGTTCATTAATTTTAAGATGTATCAAAATAGAGAAAACGAATCTTGCCAGAGTAGACATAACCAGAATCTGAAAGTGCAATTGATGAACTGCAAAATATATAACATTTATCTTTGAAATACAGGAAATGAAACTGACCAAAAGGAGCTAGCCGTTTTTTTTCACAGGTCACATCTGACGAAAGACCAAACTGTATACTCTGTACCCCAAATTACACTCATCAATCATACACTAAAAGAGTGAATTAAAAGTTCTTCTAACATTCCTCAGCTATACAAGGTATATGTTAAATAGTTAGGGCAATCAGTGATATAAAACTGGAATAGTTTTCTTATTTAAATATCCAAACATATGCAAACTGCGAAATTGAGAAGCCCTACATTAATAGATTTGCAACTTCAATCACTTTTGTTAGCCAACACAAAAACATAAAATTTCCTTGTTACGAGTGACTAACGGATATATATTACAGAGCTGGCATAAAACATGGTGAAATATATCATTTATTCATTCGTTACAAGTAAATATCTCCGTATTGATCAACAATTATATTGCAGTCGCGGATTCAGTGGTACAGAAAAACTAATCTTGTCTTTGGATTGAGTTATAAAGCATATAAACCAACGGCATATGGGGTCATAATGATGGATCCACTACGTGTATATATATATATATATATATTTTATTTTTAAAATCAGATAATAAAGCATTAAACAAACCGCATGACCTTGACCTCTGAAATTTCAACTAGTCTATTCCTCTGCTGATGTTTGCCAAATATGATAATAATTAATGCATAAAAACACAAGATATAGATTACTCATATAGGTTTTAACAATATAGCGTTAAAAACTAAACATTTCACTTAGAGCACTCTACGTTTGATGCCTGGTTCCTTCATTCCGAATCATTCGTCATTACTGAATCTGGTTAAGACTTACATGCTTATCAATAGACACACGATATAGTTTCTCCCCATAACTACTGACCATTGTGACTTCAATCTTTGACCTGTTAGACCTCATCAACAGTAGCGATATGAATTTCCCTTTGTAGACATCTTTCTAAGGTCGAGAATTGATGGTTTTAAAAATTAGCCTCTAGAAAGTTCGAATGTGCAATGAAGCAGATTTGGATGGATTCTCCTCCATATTTGAGTATTTCCTACCTGTCTCAGTATGGCAGTAGGACAAACCATTAGGGTATTTATTTATATAGCCAGTCAATGGCTGTTGTTTATCAAGCTCAAGTACAGTTCGATATGTGTTCTCGGTGTGGGAATGTATATAAAGGCTTTATACGTCATATTTGTTTCACATGTCCTTATATGAGGGGCTTCATAAACTCTCTTTGGTATGTTCTGACTGATAACTTCCACTGAGCCTAATAGCTGCAACTGCAGTATAGTATAGGTCAAACGTTACCAGCAGTTGCAATTGAAAAATAAATCTCAAAGTTATTTGTTCGGAATGCAGCACACGTTGTTACTAAGCGTTGAGCAATGGTCTGCAAAGGAAAAATTGGTAACTTCCGTAGATTATTCAGCATTTGATGATGGATATAAAATGTAAGCGTTTTGAGACTAATATTCAATTTTACAGCAACGACGGACAGTCTTATGATAGTCGTACATTATATCTCTTTACAATTTTGTATGCAAAACATTTTTACTGTCGCTTCTACAGACCACCTTTGACTCTCTCCACAGGATTCAAGGCTATATAGTTTGCCAATATCTTTCATTCTATTTATATACTAGTTTTTGTTTGTATTTGTTTGTTTATTTATTTATTTATTTATTGTGAAAGTTGTATGATTCTAATCTAGAGGTTTTATTACACTTAATTAGTTTGTCATCTACTCTTCTACAAAAGGAAATAAATATGCTCATGATGATGCTAAATTATATTTACATTACTAATTTGGTACAGTAGATCATTTATTTAGACCACAAGGTCATTCACAGAGACCTAAACTCAAGGTCATGCATATAGACCACAACACAAGGTTATTTATACAGATTAATACACAATATCATTCATAGAGACCACTATTCAAGGTCATATATAGAGCCAACATCACAATGTTATTTATATAGATTACTACAGAAGGTCATTCATTGAGACCACTAGACACGGTCAATTTTAGGGACCACTGCGCAAGGTTGTTCACAAAGACAACTATACAAGGTTGTTCATATAGACCACTACACACGATCGTACATGGAGACCACTTCACATAGATCATTACTTTTAATGTACGCAACAATTAGTCAAACACGTGTTGGCCAGGAAATAAATAACATAAGATACAATAGTTAACTACATTGACAATATAGTATTTAGTTTTAGAAGACAAACCAGTTTCTCGATTAAATGTCTGGCATGTAGATGGTATTTTGTTTACGTTTGAAAGTTGAATGCCAAACATAACAGCGTGGCTGTTATTTGTAATATGCAGAAAAACAGGATGTAAAACAAAGTTTTTTGTTGCCTTTTTGCACTAGACTTTTAAGTATACCGGACTGTAGGGATACAGTGTGACATCAGATATGGAGCCTTTGTGTTAAAATGTCAAGGTGTTAACTCAGTTGGGCGGGCGGTGGAGGGGAGAGCTTTACACACTATTCAATAAATAACATCTGGACTGTTGAATTCTCCTCTTGGGCTGAATTGCTTCATACACATACACAGCTGTATCTGTCTCCGTTTATTCTTATAATGCAAGAAACGATTCTTGTCTTCATTTTGTTTTGCGTGGAAGGAAGGCTGGTGGAATCCGCAGCTGCAGACCTGCTAGAAGATGCAGAAATAAGCGACGTTAGTGCCGTACGTCTACGTCTGGAGGAAGAGAAAGAAAAACGTATTCTTCTAAACAATGACGTTGAGGTACTTATGCTGAAAGTAGCCAAACTGGAACGTCAAATGGCCCAAGTCTTCCACAATCATTCGGAAGGTAAGCAGCACTACCGAATATACTTACCCAAAGGTTTCTTGTTTGTTAAATCATTTCTTTTTGGCAGGACAGATAACCATCTAGCTGGAACGGCTTGCTATAACGTAACAATGAGTGTAAAATTGTTTGCTCTTGGCAGCACAAATAGCCATATAGATAGAACGCGTTACTATAAAATAATGTTGGGGAATACTCCTAGCTAAATTTTGTATTTAATTTTCGAGTTTATCGAACGAAATTTATACTTATTCGATATATATTTCATAAGCATTAAAATAGTCTGACTTAATTGCAAACGAGGCTTTTCGATCTGGCTCACGTCTTGGTAATATTACTCGTTGAAAGACTGGTCAGGTCTGATTCCATGTTACTGCTTCTCAGTTACGCAAGTAACCATCGTAGGAGGTAAATTAGCGTCAATGATAGTCTGAAAAAAATATTGGCAATCGATGTTATACCACTTAAAAGTTGAAACAATTTACAGATTTTAAATGACTCAGACTACAACCAGTTGAAACATTCACTCGTGCAGCAGTCTTTTTTAATATTGTATGTTACATGCTCAAGTCTTTGTATCTCAGATATGTTGACATCTTCCAAAGACATTGTTTTCTGCAGTAATTTGAAAACTCTGTTTAACTAAAATAGTTACTTCTTGTGGACATCAATGCAAGAAATAGTCCAAGTTGACACGGTGCTATTTCTGCACAAGGGTAGGAATTTTTGGTGTGGTTCACAATGGATTAATATGAAAATGTATGCAACAAAATCAGACCAAAACAAAGCTGGCTTCATATATTAGAAGTTGGTCCGTTTCGTTACCTTGTGTGCATTTTTCAAGCCAATAAACATCAACAAAATACTTTTAGAATGAATTATTAAAACAAACCGTTGGGATTGCCTCTCCAAATGAATAACTATATTATTTTACCATTCATTCCATAATACGTTTGGAACATACATACCTAAGTCGCTGTTAATCGCCAGTTTCTTTCTTTCTCTGTTTTGCTCCAGAAGAATTTCTCTGAAAATGCTACATCTAATACAGATGTGCAAACAGTTTGATTGCTAATTGATTCTGGTTGGAATGATAAGCGTAGTTTCATCCATAAAAATAGGAGTCTTTCCCTAAATTAAACTATTTCCGTATATTATCCGATGTAACATGTATTGCAAGAAAGCTCTTTTATAGTAAGGCGTTTGTACACATACATCAACTTTTCAATTAACAGCAAAATTATTTAGCATATTTGTTTTTTTTTTTTGTGGTGGCCTTAATGCCATGTTTCAGCACATGATAGGCTATCCACGGTAGTCAGTGTATTTGGTGGAGGAATAACCTAGGACATCCTGGTTAGAAATAGCGACTCACGGGCAACTAATGACAAGCTGTCATACATGCCCATGTTGTCTGAGACGAGGCTGTAACCCACGCGTACAGAAATATCAGTGATGAGGAACGGCATGCACCTAAGACAGTCCAACCACCCGGGGCCCTGATTTAGTTTAAAACTGATCTGAACATTTTACTCTGACAATGAGTCAAAAATCACACGTGTTTGCAGAATATACATATGAGTGAAATACAAATTAGTGAGATTCACTCTTCGTCGACAGTCTCAATAATCAAATCAAATCCAGTACAGAAGTAGCCAGTAAAAGTATCACGACGTTATTTGTCAATCTTCGTGATTATTAGGTCATGTAAAGTTTCTTCTCGTCAGGGTGCGATTTCCAGTTGGAAAGAAACATGTAAGTGTCACTGGAAAAAAAAATGTTTCCCATGCGGAAGACCCACTTGTATCTGAGACATTTCTTACTTGGTAAAACATTACCAGATTAGTGATATTATGCTTGACTTGTGTTTTATTGATAATAATAAAGCAAACATATTCTGAAATAGCGACATTCTGTCGAACTTCCTCTTCAGACTGCCTTAATGCAGAAGGATCAATTCATACATCTAGCTTTTTTTTAGAATAAGATGGGACTAACTAAAGTCATGCTGCAAACTCAACCAATGAAGCGAATCTGATTAATTGTCGTCATTATCCGATCATTGTAATACTATTTACATGTCAGAGAATTGAAATCAAACGTTCTAGACGGGTACCATAAGAGAGTTGAATTTTCAACAGTATGAAAGCACTTTATCTTTGGAAATCTGCATTTTCATCTGTATTCATCAACCTTTTTTAGGACACACGCACACACCCAAACACGATGATGAATCGCTCTACAAAGCATGATTTACGTTTAGCAGGTTCACTAAATGGAACCTTGAAGCATATCGTAATATAACTAGCTCGTGTTTAAATCAAACAGTTTTAAAGTTTGTTCTTATCCCGTGCCATCATCACAGTGATAGAGAATGTATAATACTGTCCATATATGGCTCCACCTTTTTTCAAATTTTGAATATATTTCCAGATCATCAATAAGATAAAATGTCATATTATTTATGATAGGAGAACATAAATCATATTTGCCGAAAGTAGGTCATATGACCTTTCTCAAGAATTTTGTTGATCCTGCTCGGTCGTCCACAGTATACCACGTTGTCTTGGTTATATATATCACTTGTGTAGATCTTAAACTACCTAACGGAAAAACGCGAAAACCAGCAAAATTTGTAAAATTCAGCAAATAATGTATTTCCCTAAAATCAAAAACGAAAATTGAAAAGGATTTACAGTATTGTGAATTAAATCCGGAATTCCAAATACCAATGAAATCGTCTTGAATGTGCCGATGTGCCAGAAGGCTCGAATGTGATAATGTGTCAACAGTCTTGTTGTAGAACAATGATATAGTTCAGAATGATTATAAATGAATTCAAAATAGTCCCAAATTAGTGATTGTATCATAAAGTCTACGAGCACTTTGTAATTCTAATGAATAATTGAAATAAAAAATCTACAATTATTTACAAACTTAGCTATTAAAAATGTTGCCTAGAAAATGACCCAGACCGCTCCGGTAGCAAAAGTGGTTAGAGCGTGAACCTCAGATGCGGTAGGTCACGAGTTTAGAACCCCGGCCGAGTCATAAAAAAAGACTTATAAAAATGGTAAAACCAGCTGCTTTGCTTAGCGCTCAGCATTAAGAGGATAGTGTTAGGACTGGTCGGCCTGGTATGGATATGATGCTACATGTCTGCGGTAAGATGCCTCAGTGCTAGACATACTTATAAACTGCCACACCGCAGACATCGTAGCGATATGACTGAAACATAGTTAATGATACATTGAAAATCCATATCATGCACACACACAATGACCGCTACAATCCATAGCCATGATGAAACAAATTCAAACACACAATATAGCGATGCATAACACTTGTTTGTGCTCGAGTCATTCGTTTGCTGCCGTATGTCGTAATATTGTGCCTACCGGCTGAAACTCATTCAGATAATGTTATTGTTTTAATTTCTGTGAAATCTTTCCACATGGGATGCTTTATTGTCCTATTCAATATGTTTTACTACAACTGCCTTACCTTTATTAAACATAGAGTACTTACAGAACCTGTTTTCGTACAGCCACGCATCAAACATAGTATTATAAAATTCATCGCCGTGATCTAACTAGAGTTGTGCTGGCCTGCATAACAAAAATGCAAACGGGTATCTGATAGCGGTGTCTGTTTAACGTTTTAGTGGCAAACAAGATGCATGGTTACTGAAAATATCAACAGTATTCAGCAAGTATTTTACGCCGCTATTGTCTATGGAATATTCTCTCATGTTGAATAAATCTGCAGACACAATAACATAAACGCCGTTAGTAATAGCTCTGAGCCTGGGAAAACGACGTCTTGCTGGCGTATGTAGTTTTACTCCATATACGTCGTCTATTTTCGTATGGATAACAACGTTTTGAGGGAATTTGCTGTACCTTTTCGTACTTTTAGTTTGACTGTTCATACGCCAATCCTATATATAAGTCCTATAGCACTTCTAACAAAACCTTTGTCAATAACTGACACATTCCCCATTGTCTTAATCGCCTTTAGCCTGACAAACATACTTTTATAACACTGTATTGTTTTCGTTGGGGTGGTTTCTATAGTAAATGTCATGTCGCATCGCTTTTGGCGTCTGCTTGAGTATATGGTTGATAGACAACAACAGGCTGATTTATACCATCAAGTTGTTTGTCCGAAGGATTATAATGGCCAGTATACTTCTGTCAAGGCAGAGACCAGCCGACTTTAGGCTTAGGAAGTTTCCAATCAAAGTCTGATTACCAAGGGCTTGAATATGGTACAATGTCCAACAGTATTGTTTCCTTAAACACAAATCCTGTAATTGAAGACGTGCATCATATATTAGCAAAATACAAAACAAAATTCTGCATACATAACGTTTTCTGGCATTAAGTATATAGGACGATGGAAGGATGTATCAGCTGACTACAAAATAAAATAGGTTTCCTAACATGAAGTGCTTAAGTCGATGTTAGGTTGATCAGAACAGCCACCACCAATGACGTCTCTGAGAAAGCTTGATTTTCTTTTTTCCACATTCAGCACCTATCGACGTCATAACAGAAAGAATAATGATAATTTTTAATTTGAAAAAAATGCTCGTCCATACCATGAAGCTCTCATTATACTTGAATTTTAGACCAAACATACTGGTTATCATGACCGATTGCTAACCACTTAATATTAGCTTGTAAGTAGCCAAAGAAGGCAGCGCCCAAGATTTGAGTAACATGTTTATGGCATACCAGAGCTGTCAAAATAATAAAAATAATATTCTATGTTGACAGCGCTCGATTTCTTTTGGAAGCGTTTGTCCCGAGAAGACCCAGCGAAATGCTTTCATTTATTGTAGCATTTACCCGACGTCATAATTACTTAGTAGTGCAGATTTTATGGATACTGCAGCTCTGCATACGCAGCGTATTAAACGTTTTCCTAGGAACTCCATTCCTGTCACTCCAGCCATACGGCAGTGGCAAAAAGGTAAGATATGCTCTGATTTGTATACGTCGCATGGCAGATGTATCAGCTGCGTTTTGTTTTCCAGCTGTGTTTTGTTGTTTACTTTGTCATGCTGGCGTTTTGTTAACATAAGTCTGTCGCCGCCAGATAACAGCTGACCTACAGAAGGGTTCCTTGATCACAGACATTCTCTAGAAGCAACCAGTGCAATTTTCTTACGATGAGCTTTAGAGACAGACAGAGGGACATATATAGAGGGAGACAAATAGAGAGAGAGAGAGACTAACTTCTTGATACGGCATTTCTATATTGAATGCTTGGACAAAATATTATGCAAAAAATATTTTGTATTTCTGCGTCGCAGACCTCTGCTATTTACTGCTTGCTCCGTAGTGCATGATATTGCACCAGAGGCAGATGCTACCCCAGGATAATCATTTGCAGAAAAAATTGTTTGATCTCATGCTGAGAGCAGAGGTAATGTTTATAAAATATCACCTCTCCTACGAGATGCTTGTTTATCGATACTATAGCATTTATGCCTTTGCTTGTAATCGTGGTTACATTCAAGTTGACTTGCTCTTTATCCGTTAGCTCCAGAACGTGTTATATTTGGTGTAGTTGGCAGCTTCTAAGTTTGATTGACACGAAATATTTCTGTTATTACTGTCTGAACTGATTAGTGTTGCACTCGTGTCAGAATAACTGAGATGTAAACCATTATATGATATCTTTGGATAAACCTAAGGAAACCAGATCGTGTTACACGATCACCTTTCTGCTAAGAGCATCAAGTGTCAGAAACCTGCCACTGTATCTACGGCATAGGCATGATAATTTGCTTCTACACCAAGTGATATGGGCTGCGTGGCCACCATTTTTTATTGTTCTTACCAGCATTCTTTTTGTCTATACCTTCAAAGCAGCTGATTTTAGCATTTTTATAAGTCTTTGTAATGACTCGGCCGGGGTTCTAAACTCGTGACCTACCGCATCTGAGGTCCACGCTCTAACCACTTCTGCTACCGGTTGTATATATTGTCTGATACTTTTTAATTTTATTTCAGATTGTAATGCTGTTATTATTTTGTTATTTAAAGTTTGCAAACCTACGTATAATCGGCATGGAACTTTTCCAGTTAGTGCAAGTGATGGATTGACGGGTGGAAACCGATCTCATTGCCCCTGCAACTATGCATTCCACGCGCCATTGAAACTATGTTTCCGATTGTCCAAAGAAAAACAGACCTGGGATACTGCAAAACAAATCTGTGAGTCGGAGGGAGGCCACCTTGCCAAGGTCAAAACCACAGCAATTTTGCTGTATCTGAAGGAACAGATCAAGAACAGTCGATACAGTAAGCCATTCGTTTATTGTTTCAATTGTTTTATCTTAATAAGTTATTGACTTATTCCAGATTTAACGACGTATCTTGGCCTAAGGAGCATATTGATCTATAAAAAAGTCCAAAATCTTTATAAAAAAGTCGTTAAAAAATGTAATGTCATCACATCGTTTTCATATGTCTAGTGTATCTGAATGTACTCTAAGGTAATTTTGCTTCATTGTGTTACTGTTTTATTAAATTAAATCAGTATAAAAATAATCAGACTTTTGCGCTTATTTGAAGACTCGCAAAATGTAGAAAGTCTTCAACTGAATGGATACATTTCATTTGCGATGAACTCTTATGTACATGTATATGAAAAATACATTGAATTGGGCCCACTATGAGTTCCGGAATACAAACTGTGCCTCATGCAGCCTTCAGCATATTGTAAGGACTAGTTTCTGAAAGGCTGCGGGTTCGAATTGTACCTTTGGATAAGTCCTGGTCGGCTGCCCTGGTGTGTCCTTCGAGAAGGTATTTAAATTAAATTGCATTGACATTAAATTATCTTCTTGTGTTGTTGTATCGTAAAATAAAAACTCTAATGAATACTTTGAATTTGAATCTGAAGCAAAAAATCATTGGCATACACAATATGGTCTGCAGTAGCTTTAGGCAAATTATTTGTCTTGAAATGTGTTAACAAAATCAAACTGAAGATTAAATTTACACCCTAAAGTTAAAATGATTATTTGTATAATTATTAATTAAAACCTACCTGTACTACACAATATTGAATGTACCACAAAAATATATCCAATGAAACGACACAAAAATGAAAGGATATATCAAACATGGAATATTATGTCATCATAATAACGTGCAATTTCGTCAAGTCACACTAGACGGGCTGTATCTTTGGCAACACTTGATTTAATTTCTGGTTTAAATATTTGAATTTTCAAAGGTTAATTTTTTTTAATCGTGTATTTCATTTATTGATATATTGACTGTAACATTAGTGCCCATTTGAAGGAAGACATACAAATCAATCAATTGGTCTTACAGATATCGTTTCAAACGAGCACTCATGTATGAGCCACTATGTACTCTTGCACTGATAATGACTTGTAACTATTTATTGATTTGTTAATGATTATTACAAAAACACGTGATAGTGAGTACAGTCATATGATATTGTTTGTTTGAATTTTACTCATGAAAATGGTAAAATAGGTATTTCTCTTATAAAGTTAACTAGTAGAAAGTTAAGAAAAGTAAGCGTATTCTTTAGTTTGTATTTTCTGTACAAAAACTTTCAAAAAGAAAAAAATATTTTAAATATCCTTTCATGCAGAGATCAATAACAAACATTCTTTGTGTCAATCTACAGAAAATATTGGGTACATGGAGTTATCTAGCATATGAAAATAGTTGTGTCCCTTTTCTTAATTAGCACTTAATCATAATGGACGAGAGTAGTTACTCGTTTCGTTTTCTTTTATATGGATCTAAAAAATCAAAGAAACATTCTCGCTGCAAGCGATTAATACTGTTCAAGACGTTCCAAAGAAAGAGTATTAAACCTTTTTTTACATTTCAGTCCCTAAAAGTTCACATGTGTTTATCGATGGAAATGACCAAGGGGAAGAAGGAATCTGGAGATGGGCTGACGGCGAGCTCATCGACATGAAAAGTCCCGTTTGGTATCCTAGAGAGCCAAATGGCGGAAAAGGTGCGAATTGCTTGTTTCTGTATGGAATCGTTGATTATTATGCAGCAGATGATACTTGCACCGGGATGTGGCATTATATTTGTCAAATTGCATAGAAAAATTGATTTTCATTATGAGGTTGCATCCTATTGCAAATCTGATCTGGACCTGGGTTCGAATCTCCATAAAGTACTAATTAAAAATTATCTGACCCTTATGATAATAATATATGTATTAAATATTAAGTCTTCCTATTATTATCAAGCATTCTTCTATTGAGACCAGGCACAGCACTTTCCGTTCTGTCTGGTGTATATTTATAATTCTCTCTCTCTCTCTCTCTCTCTCTCTCTCTCTCTCTCTATATATATATATATATATATATATATATATATATATATATATATATATATATATATATATATATATATATATATATATATATATATTACGCAATGTTACTATTGTCCATACCACACAAGAATACTAATTTGTGTTCGACTGTACATATTAATGCAACGTGGTTTGAACTCGAAAATCATACATCCATAAAGTAGAGATTAGGTTACTTGAGAAAAGGTCCTAAACGATTTATACTGTAACGTCTGTAGGAAAATTCCAATTTTGTGGCTGCTGAATAATTGAAAAATTATTATAACTGTATATGTCAGACTCAATTGCAACAGTAGAGAAGACAAATGCAAAATATTAACCTTTGCTACAAAGAGTGTCCCATAAAATCGTTGTAACAAATGTATTTTCTCAAGGTGTTAGAATGGATAAGATAATTAGCAGTTTAGTTTTGTACTAGAGTCAATACACGATTGCTTATCAGCATGCTTGTGTGATATACAAATTAGTCTACTTGTGCTTAAAACAAAGATTAGTATACTTGTTTTTAAGACAAATCAGTAATCTTGTGTTGTATATTAATTAGTATACTTTTGTTTAAGACAAATTTGTGTGTTTAAAACTTTTTTGTATGCTTGTGTGGTATACAATGTTATATGTTTGTGTGGAAAACAAGTTAGTATTCTTGTGTGGTATAAAAAATAGTAGGATTTTGTGGTATACAAATTAGTATGATAAACAAAATTAGTATGCTTGTGTGGTATACAAGATATTATGAATCTTGTTGCGACTCTAAAACTATGTAACATCAATACGCAAAACCAACACCTAGAGAACAAGCAACACATACTTTATTTATCTAAAATATAAAGTGAACCTTTAAGAGACATTTATTGTATTGTTAATTAATTCGAAAATAATCCCAAATGTCCCATCACATGTTCAAAAGTATAAAATATCCAGAATAAATTCCAATAGTTTTGAATGAACTGATGTACCAGTAGTCTTTAATGTCTTTGAACGAATTCATAAAAAGTCCTACAATAATGTGTTAATCAAATCAATGATCATTTAGTATTTCCAAAGAATGATTTAAATAAATAATTATTTTAGAATTACATCAGACTACAACTTAAAAATTGGATCATACCATCTGAATACAATGAAAAACTTAGATGAATGAATTATGTGTCTCTAAAGTCCTAATTATATTCAAATATCACATGACCTACGTCGTAATACATTTCCAACCGAATACAACCTGTAAACAAGACTGACCATGAATACAGATTTTAATAAAGATATAGTTTAATACTTAGAATTGTGACAAAGGTCAGGTGCACAATAGCTCCATCCACATTCTTTAATCACGGACTAAAAACTAAGCACACAATATAGATGTAAATAACACCTCCCCTCATAATGAAAAAGAAACATGTATACAATAAAGCTTTCTTTTATACATTAGCCAAACATACATAGGATACTATAATAATCAAAATTACATAGGAATATATCTTATGATTGACAAAATATATACACAAAATAAAGCAATATTGCATTTATATAAACATTAGAGTGGAGCTGCAATCACATTATCGTTTCCTCCGATGTGTCTAATGTCAGGGTTGTAATTGTGTACCATCAAACTCAATCACATATTTTCGTTTTGCATCTTGCCAATGAAAGTAAATTGTTTGCGATCACTGAATACAAGGAATTGAACTAATCTATACTTCAAAATGTTGCAAAACCATTACCAGAGATATTCCTTCTCGACTGTGAAATAATTTATATGCTGCATGTTTAATATTTTAGAGACAAACACTAGATGATCGACACTATTTTTATCTTTTTTAATCGGTACTCGGCCAACCCCTACACCACTTGCGTCAGCATACATCTGAAATAATTAACTGAAATTAGGAACTGAAACAAATATGTTACACCTTTAGGTCTAACCTTTGTCGAATGATCCCTACCACTTTTCAGACCAGTGAAACTTAGATTTCTGACACAACATATTTGTCAGAGGCTCAGCATGTGTCGAGAAAGAACAAGGATTGAAAAAGGCCGATTTTGGGCCAAGCTTAGCAATAAATGAAAGTGTCTGTAAGAGTGTTCTTTGTATCATTCATTGTTTTGCCTAAAAAGCAAGTACTGTCCAAACCCAGTCATAGATTTTTAAATAGATACAGTCAAAGATGTAATTTAGTCATTTTTGGTCTAAATTGAGATCTCTTCCCTTTATAACTTTCTTATCCTCCGCCGTTCCTAAGTCAAGGGTCGTATATACTGACCCAATATAATATCTTTAACACTAGAGCCAATCAACAATTAAGCATCATTTTCATTCTCATTGACCCAGAATTAGTAACGTTTGACTACATTTATTTTGGAAGCATTTTGGCTGTAGACCAGTGATAATCGTAATATATGGATGAGATTAACTAATTATTAAACAGGCGCATCAAGATACACTTCAAAACAACATCAAGAAGCAACATATATTTTTTGACTACAATGATCTGAATAAAGGAATGATGATAAGAAAAAAATCCTAATGTATTTTTGCTTCATTACTTAGATCATTTTAAGTTGCATTTAGTATATATACTCTACTATTTTATGAGTAAATATTCTTATTATGATTGTCCTAACATTTATAAGCAGTATTAAAACAATTCATATAGTTCATGTGGAAACCTATTTGTAGACACGTTTGTACTTGAAGCTTGCTTTTTGGGGTTCGTTTTATGCATTATTTATGGTACCTTTTGATTGATTATATAAATATATACTAGAGGGTCAACAATGTTTGCACATTTTAGATCACTTCATTCTGATTAGCGGGAGGGGTATAAGGAAAGGAATAAGACAAAGCAAAATAATCCTAAATATGGTAATAGAGGTCTGAGGAAAATACATATAAAGACAGATATACTTCCTAAATTGAAGTAAAACTAAGTTCCAATCCTCTCTTGACAATATCGAATTCTCAGCAATTTTCTAAAATGTGAAAACTAAATATTGTCTTTAAATGGGTCCCAATCTAATATTTCTGGTAGTATCAAAACATGAACTTGTGTTGAAAAGAGAATAGTGTTCTAATTATTTTAACCTAGACTGCATTTCCCATGCTTCTCTCTCTCTCACTTTCTCTCTGTCTCTCTCTCCAGTGGTTTTCTAATTACAGTAATGGGAAAAATGACTAAGGAGAGTGGCTGTCTACTCGAACTATAAAACAAACAAATGCTTCAACACATTTTAAATAGAAATACTCTAACCAAAGACAACCAAATATTTCACCAAATTTTACATAAAAAGTTTGTAATCATAGAAACCTGACATTTCGTCAAATTGTAAATAGAAAGATTTGAGCAATAGAACTGTTACGAAAAGATTTATGAAAATGATTTTGGTCGACAATGCCAGCACATTATGATATGGTGATGATTGATGGTCAGAGTTCTCTATATCATACCCAATTTATCGACGGGCACTATCCTATCGATCGAGAGATGACGCAGAGTTCGAGCCTCCTTGACGGAGGTGTCACTCCTAGTGATGAGGATGTTATTTTACATCGTTGGGGTACGAGAGGCACTGACCTCGAACTGTAAAGAAAAGGCGAACTGTTCATGAAGTCCAACATAAAACTGTTCCCGCACGGCTTTATGCTTGACTTAACGTAATTCTGGAAACCGGGGAATCATAACTCTCTAACAATAAAGTTCATGACCTCGAGTGATTAATGAAACCTGTCCTGTTTAAGATTTCATGTTGTTATAGGCGAAACATGCGCTTTACGAGACTAGTATTTTCTGTTGACATTTGCATTCATTTGCAAGAACGGTATATTAGCTTTTGGGCTAAACAGGTGCTGGTTGTATTTAGTCTTGATAACTGCTGTATCAAAAAGGTCGTATTTGCTACAGAGCCATTACATGAATTTGATCATGACTGTATTTTAAATGTAATGGAAGAGACAGCAAAATAGCTTTAATTTTGAGGTTTAATTGATAGCGTTGTCTATGCTAGAAAATATTATTTTATCTTGTTATCAATTTAAATGATGTAAATTGTTCTGCAAGCTAATGCATTATTATCTATGGGATTTCAAAGTAGTTTCGAAATACTTAGATGCAGATGTACGTATGTATTCAATGTCTTTGAACTTCTGTTGCACTGTTAAAGCTAGACACATGAAATGGTCTCACGCTTGTCCTATATGTATAACTTGCGTCAACACGTTTTGAATCTGCATATAGTCATGTTGGTGGGGCTGGACAGTTCAGGGTAATCTTACACACACACACACACACACACACACACACATGCACACACACACACACACACACACAAACACGCACACACACAGATATATATATATATATATATATATATATATATATATATATATATATATATATATATATATAGATATAGATATAAAACATGACTTTTAAAGTATTGGTATAACGCAATTTTGATATACCATTACTGTTAGTATATCAAGCTGTGATCCACCCATGTGGAATTGATATCCATATGTAAGTATTGTTTCAACAAGAAGTTATATTCCAAGAGTAGCCTATCGCTTATAAATTCTCTACATTTTTGATGAATTTACACTGCTTAATCATTAGGCTTGTAATAAATATCGATGCAATTAGTATCTGCTTCCTCACTCTTCTCTCTCTGTCTCTCTCTGTCTGTCTCTATATGTCTTTGTCTCTCTCTCTCTCATGCATAAGGGAGAGAAGAGACCATTTCCACGTACACGTTACAAAAGGCTTGACGACCAGTTCCAGTAGAGAAAACATGTAGTGTACTCAGTACTTGTTACTAATCTTGCCTTACAAGTGTCTAATTTCGTCGTCATATAATTTCTCAAAATGAATCCTGGAAAATCTTGGGAATGCACATGTTATTTTTAATAAATAATAAATATTTAGTCTTGAACCAAAAGAAGCAAGGACTGGATTTTCTTCGCTATCAAATAACAAAGATCAGAGAAGGTTCTTTGATTGGGTTGAATGCCGGGACGATGTCATGTCGAAAGAGAAAAAAGTAAACTGAACTTGCATGAAATAACATACAAGAACCTGCGAATTCGTAACGGTTAGGTGTACATGTTCCATGCGATTTTAATACAGTGTTTACAATACCAGTGGTGCAAAGTTGCAATAGCATGTCAAAAATTGTACGGTATATTTATTTTCAAAAAGGAGGAACAAACATACGGTAACCTATTTAATGCTTTGTCAGTGTCTTTTTTTCATGTTTTATAAAACCTACTAAAATAGGTCTAAAAACAGATTATCAAATATTAAAATGCTCTTATGGTAATTCTCCTAAACCCAACCATCACATTCTCTCTCTCTCTCTCTCTCTCTCTCTCTCTCTCTCTTAGTCTCGTACGGACTGTCAGCATGTTTTACACAGTGTCTCCATCTCTCTGGATTGATCGATGGGTCGACCTTCGTAGAAAGACACCAGCGAAAATACGTTAAAATACCAGCGTGGCGGATTTTCATCTGTGTCATGCGACGATGTCTCTGGACCTATGAATGATGGCAAAATTTGGTCACCCGAAGCAACGGAAAGGAGAAAGTTATAAATTGGTGGTATTAATAATTGTATGGTCAGTAGCGATGTTAATTAAATCATAGTAAAGAATAATGTCTTATATGAACCGTAAATACATTAACATAATTGAATTATCTCTTGCTGGTATCTCCTCTGTCTTAGTTTATAGGCCGTATTTCCAACTCATTTCAATATGCTACCAGGAATGTGTAAGACAGAGCGTTCACTGTTCAAGCAGTTAACCATATTGTGTTTGTAGTTCTCAACATTCTTCATTTAAACCATTTTTCTTGCTTAAATCATAAGTGTCTTATATTTATTTAATCAATATGAATGAAAATAAAAGTTCAAGAACTAAAAGCAGCAACTTATCTATATGCAAACAAATTGCTATTACTCACATAAGGTTAAGAACTAAATTTTGTAGCGGACACACTGGAGAGGTATGTGCAGAGTTCATACATTCCCTTAATACACAGTTGTCTTAATAACAACTGCATTGGAAATTAAAAGATGAGTATTTGCATGTGATATAAATAAATTATATGTATAGTATATACGCTATATCTTTGATATACGACTCGTCGTATAAATTTTTAATTAAAATGAACTCGACAAAATGTATACATCTCGTGGTATATCAGTGATACAGCGTAATTACTTTATATACATATTCATTAAAGTGTTGGTATAAATTAAATTGATATACCAAGAGCAATGGTATATCAAATTGTGATTCGCCCATGGCGCAATAGTTACCATATATAAACATTGTAGCAATTGCCTGCTATCGATTATATAGAGCAATGATGAATTTCCACTCATTAATCATTACTGATGCATTAAAACAACAATGTTAATAAACTAATGCTAGTTTTCTAAAAGTATTTAATATGGTACAACATTTTATCCCAATCCTTACTGCTTCCCCCACCCCAATTTGCCTCATGCATAAAGGATAAAATACGCAGACATCGGGACTGAGAGAGAAATGAATTTGGACTGGATGAAAACTTTGAAACAGAACATACACCAATTAACATACAAAAATATGGTTCGTCGTAACGGTATGTGTACACCTTCCTTGGAATTTATCTACAGCGGTCATAGAATGATAGAATCAATGATACAAAGTTGCAATGACCTGTCGAAACTAAACGGTAAATTTCTTGCTTACTGTTACTTTAAGCTTTATTATTGTTGTTGTTGTTGTCTTGTTTATTAAACCTTTAATAATGCTCTAAAAATCGATTATTATTAATTAAATATGAAAATGTCATAAGGCCGCCACCCTCTTCTCTCAATGAATTGGTTGGTCAGTAATGCAGACTAATCGATAATCGACCAACATATAAACATAGGCAATAACAAAACAATCGCCATAACATGTATCCCTTAACCCTAAACGATCTCTCTCTCTCTCTCTCTCTCTCTCGCTGGACCATTGTAGCGAGATACGGGCGGAAACCATTGGAAAAAGAGAGAAAGAATTGTATTGTCGGTAGTAATGTTAATTAAAGCAGAATATTGACTTAGATCGACTGTAAATACATTAAAATATTTCTACCTCCATTTTGTTCGTAATTTCGCTTAGTTTCTATTCCACACTAATTTCCATGCACTCGCCGGTACGTGAATGGCTGAGAGTTTAGTGTTCTAAATGCTAATCCTCTTTTTATAGTGCTCTACTTTTTCATTAAAACCAAGTTTCATCTTTAACTCATAAGTGTGTCTTATATTTCTGACAGTTATTATCATATGTAGATAATGCACCAGATAATTTCTCGCTACCCAAAGGATCTTGCCATGCCATCCTTTTGTCTCACATGCAATATCATATAAACCTCAATAGACTACTGTTATCATCATTCTAAATTTTTTAACAATTGAAATAATTCGTTGGTATTAGAAAGAAATGCATCCTAAGATTATTTAGGATTGGCAGAATATTAAATATCTTATGTGTGAAAATCTAATCACTGATAAAACCGATCAAAATGCGAACTAAAGTCACTCCATCGCCCCAGTACCCTCACAGCATCAACAACGTTAATGTGTTAAGATCCAAATTTCGTATTAAAATTATTTCCCTTTAAGAGCAACTCACTTTACTTTGCCAGTATAAAGCATTTTGATACTTTTCACTGACTAGATTCTATGTTTTCATAGGAAAAAGAATATCTTGAGGGGATCGAACCACTGACTAGATTAGATGTGGTTACCATATAATTTACATCTTGACATAATCTAACCAGTGAGGAATTAGGGGAAAAGAATAAACATTACATCATATCGCTGGATTTTTCCAACGGATTTTCTATTTTTGCTTATGTAGTCAAATCAATACACGAAATGACAGCTACAACTTTTCTAAGATAAGATTCATAATTATGTTTGAAATTATCTATTACATTTGTCACAAGAGATTAAACTGTTACTCACTCGAGTATATTGTTTGTGGCTTGAGTATACCGTCTGTCACTTGAGTATACCGCTCTTCGGTAGGGATTATACATATTGTTACTATACTATCCCGTTTGTCACTACAGTTTACCCTTTGTCACTAGGGGTCATAATGTTTGTCACTAGAGACTATACCTTTTGTCACTAGAGTCAACCGTTGGTCGCTAGAAATTATATCGCTTGTTGCTAGAGCATACCGTTTGTCACTAGATATTATACGGTTTGTCACGAAAGATTATACAGTTTGTCAATAGAAATTACACCGTTTGTCACTAGAGCATACCATTTGTCACTAGAGTATACCGTTTGTCACTAGAGTATACCGTTTGTCACTAGAGATTATATCTTTTGTCACTAGAGTATACCGTTGGTCACATGAGATTATATCGTTCGTCACTAGAGAGTGCCGTTTGTCACTAGATATTATACTCTTTGTCACGAGAGATTATACCATTTGTCAAAAACGATTACACCTTTTGTCACTAGAGTATACCGTTTGTCACAGGAGTATACAGTTTTTCACTGGAGATTATACCTTTTGTCACTTGCGAATACCGTTGGTCACAATATATTATGATGTTTGGCACTACAGTATCCCTCTTTACAACGACTAAACACGTTTCCAACCATTTTTGTCGTAGCACCAAACAAAGCTTATACTGTAAAGATCATAGTTGTAACTGGGAGGAGTTATTGTCCTTGTCATAGCTTTGTTACCTGCATAAAGTGACCACTTGCTCAGAACGAGTGGAGTCAACTACTTTTCATTGCAGTGGACCCGTATGTATTGAATGTAATTATGTTAAGGAGTGAATGTTTACTTTATCCCTTACCTACATAAAAAACCTACACTTTGAAAAAATAAAACCTCTCCCGTACAACACAATAGACAGCTACCATACATAAATATAATGAAATGATAGGAATGAAGAAAAGGTGTGAGCAGCAGAGGGGCTTAACAGACAAGGGAATTAGAGAAATGTGCGATCTCCCCAAAAAACACACAACAAATATCATCACGCAGACAAATTGCTTGGTTACATAATCTCAAAATCAATTAGATAAAGTAACTGAATCAAAACAAACTTCAAAAAAAATGTGGTTAGATAGAGCCCCCTGCGAAGATGCGACATTAAATTTTTTTCTCATAAATCGCGAATAAATGGTCACAGCCCCTCTGCTGCTGTACAAAAGTTAAAATATTTGGTCAAGTCCAATTCTGTATCGAGATCGAGGATCATGCAAATTTATAGTTATAAAACCATGTGGCGTCGATTGCGCACGACTAAATAAATTTTTGAATTTCACAAAATCCATGTCGCCGTTACACCAAGTTTGGTGAATATTTCGTAGCGTGTGAGTATCAACTCCGTTAAATACAGCCAAAATATTGCAATTATCTCTAATTACCTTTGGTATTTGCGTGTACCTTTGTGTTACATAAATAACATCTGTATTTTTATGCCGCCCACGAGAAAATATCCTAGATGGATTTGCTTGTTTGTTCAACATTATATCATCATAAACGACTAAATTATTAATTTCTCCATCAAGATCATCAACCGATGGCGCTTCATCGATATCTGTAATAAATTCAATGATATTATCACCAATTTCAGATGCATTATCACTAAATTCCTTCAAAACTTGATAACAACGCTGGTCATCAACAGACGGAGCAACTAAATATAATTTGTCCCACTTCAGCCAACGCATTATCAAATTTAGCAATAATTGTGTTTTACCAGACCCGGATGGACCAATTATTATCAACCTGATTGAATTTGGTAATGGCGCGTGATGTTTAACTTGTTCGCGTTTTCTTGTAGCTGAAAAATCAATTACATTCATGATATATTAATATTTCATGGATTTATATTGTGTTAAATGTCGCACACGAACTCCAACATTGGAATTAAACGAGGTTATCACAAAGAACAACAGATCTGCTATAACAGGCAGGTGTGAAATTTGTAAAACAAATAAGTTTAAATTCACCGCGAAAAAAAAAGATACGGAGGTGATATTGTCGCAGGATTAGCATCATTACCAGGATTGCCCTGGGCAAAATACCCCGGAGAAAAACATATGCCAGGTTATAATTATTGCGGTCCCGGCACTCGTCTCGATATCAGATTAGACAAAAACAATAATCCGAAAATTGGTGAAGTTCCCGTAAATTCAATTGATGGCGCGTGTTATGCTCATGATTTAGCTTATCGTAGCGGAGATTTGGCGCAACGACATATTGCTGACGTAAAATTAATTCACGCACTAAATGCAATTCCTGATAAAAATTTCAAAGAAAAACTTGCTTCGTGGTTAATAAAAACAGCGATGAAAGGTAAATTAATTTTCGGCGCGAGTAATTAATAATGGACCTAATATATGATTCTCCTCGTGGCTACTGGCGAGGAAAAGCAGCAATTGCCAAACTTGCCAAAGCTGCTAAAGTAAAATATCAAACAGCTGCAGATTGGTTAGCCAAACAGGCAATCTGGCAAATTTATCTTCCTCCACCTAAAAAAATCAATCACGCGTATTTTGATGTTGGTGTACCTAACGAAGTTCATCAGGCTGATATAATGTTTCTGCCTCACGAGGTGGTTGACGGTAAAACCTACAAATATGTACTAACTGTTGTTGATATCGCTAGTAGATATAAAGAGGCTATGCCGTTAGCAACTAAAACAGCAACTGAGGTATCAGATGCATTTAACAGAATTTATCAACGAGGACCATTAACCTGGCCAAATTTACTTCAGGTTGATCCTGGCAGGGAATTTTTGGGTTCTGTTTTATCGTTAATGAAAAAAAATAACACAAATATACGACGAGGTGGTGTTGGAATTCACAAAAATCAAGCAATTGTCGAAAGATTTAACAAAACATTAGCTGAGCGGTTATTTGGATATCAATATGCGAAAGAATTTATCTCAGACAAACGATCAAGTGATTGGGTATCAAGGTTACCTGAAGTTATTAATGCGATCAATAATGAAAAAACTAGAACAATAGCGATGAAGCCAGCAATAGCGATTAAAAATTTAAATATTCCGATAATTAGACGAGATTTTTCAAAAGATCCTGTATTAGGTAGTATTATTGTTAGGTATTTATACAAGCAAGGTGAAGCTGAAGGAGGGAGAAGAAGAGCAACTGACCCAAATTGGAGCGTGACAACACATAAAATATCTGCCGTAACAAGATCATCAGGACGACCCGCAATTTATATTCTTGATTCGCTGGCACCTCAACGTGGTTTTACTCGTGAAGAACTTCAGGTAGTTCCCGCTGATACTCAATTGCCGCCAGAATCACTTAGATAATAACTTTTCTGTTACATTCCAGACAAGCCAGATTAACGTTACTTTTCAAGTGACCGATATCATTATTTTTCCTGTTGACGGTGAATTGTCTTGGATCATTTTTTTGATACTGCCAGGCCATCACGCAATTACAAATGGCACAATGATTATTTTTTTCTCGTCGAAACGTCAATATAGCGTCTACATCAAGGTCAGATTCATAATTATTTTTTCTGTCATATCGATTGTAACTAAATATTTTATTCTTCACGATATTTTCACATATTTCATCGTTAACTACCGCTGCATCTAGAACAATTCGTCTCAATTGAGATAATTTTCTAACTCGTGATACGGCTAAATAAACCAAATTCGACCACATAATTCTGTCATCGACAATCCAAACGGTACCATCAATAGTTAGTCCTTGCGATGAATGTATCGTCATGGCGTATCCTAATTTCCACGGTGATTTTTCTGCATTTAACGCATCATTGACAAGATTAATATCAACAGTGACAATATCATTCAAAACCAAATTTTTTATTTCTCCTCCTGGTAAAACAACATCAATATTTTGTCGTCGCGTATCAATTGGTCGATAACATAATGGCACAGGTAGTGTTGGAAATTTCTCTCTATGATGTTGTAAAAGTTTTTGTTGAAGTTCATCGCGAACAATTTTTTTGCTAGCAACAACTAAATGATCGGGCTGCCATAAATTTAAAAAATCCGTCATTGAAGTTTCATTAATTATTTTTCTCATCACATCACATTGAATTTTATCTGGTTGTAGTCGAATTAATTTCTTAAAGTTAGTTAGTGACTCATCTAGTGATCTAAAGTCTGTTTCAACTTCTTCATAATAATCTACAAAATTCTTCAACCAATCATGAGGCGACGTTCCATCAATAGGATTTGGTTGACCGTGATCCCCGCACATTACCACAGAGGTATTTGTTGTTGATAAAAACTCAAGGAACAACTTCAATACCGTTAAATTTACCGTACAAACTTCATCAATAATTATATTTTTATTTATGTATTTCTCTCCCATGCGCGAGCAATTCCAATCTCCACCGCTATATTTGAAATAACTATGATACGTACAAGAAACAACACCACGTTGCTTCATTTCTTTTGCTAATCTATGAGTTGGTGTCAATACATTCAAATGAGTATTTTTCAATAATTCGATGGTTCGTGTTGTTTTTCCACTACCACCTGGTCCGTTTATATACACAAATTTATGTCGAGAAATAGGATCATAAATAGATGGTGCTACAGAGACATCCGGCATTGTATTTTGATGAAATTCATCAGCATCAGCAACATCAGCAGATTGACTATAAATCAAAATATCTTCGTTTTTAATTCTCCAAGTGCCCCAGCTACCATCACCAACTTCTAACAATGACGCATACCTTCCATCAATATAGAACGAATCTGTCGCTACCCTAACTGCGTCTTTAGGAAATTTATTTATCATCGAAAGCAAATTTATACTAACATAAGCCAGCATCGAAGACCTTAAATGCGTGTATTGTGGTGATTCTCCCTCAATGTAGTTAACTACGGTACCAATCTTCGTATCGTCAATATAAATACTTTCTCGACTGCAAAATGTGCCTTTCGCTGTTGTATCGGCAATTACAAAATCTAATTCAGCATCATCCATGATTAATCTAGCATGATGTCGCTTGTGATCGTACGCGCCACCTTGAGTGAATTTACCTATAATTTTTCTACCTAAATCTTTCGCGTTTTCGTCACATGTTGGTAGCCAAACATTTGTTTGTTTTTTATAAGAAATAATTGCCTCGCTGACCGTCAACAGCGTCAACATGGCTGAATCTAGCATATACTGCAGCAGTGTTATACTAACCCAACGTTGACACGAGAAATATTTTCCAAACCAAATGTAGCAGATTTTATGTAAATTATCTGCAAATTTGAATGATACAACACGGGCGAATCCCGGTAAAGGAAAATTTGGTAACGATCCGTTAATCGCAACACGGGTCATTTCGCTCGTTGGATGACCAAATTTAGCAAAATACTCGCCGCAATCTCCTAACCCTAGAAAACTTCCGGGATAACACGCGGTCATATCAACTGATATCATATTTGTGTTATCGTATTTTGTGTTCCAGAGTCCGCCATGACCGTATTCAACACAACTCATTTGCACATCTGAAAGAAATTCATTTCTAGTTGGCTTCCACGAGTTTTTCTCTCTAGCGGCGTGAGCTGCAACAGACGATTGAGTAAAACAATTGGTCAATAATTCTGAACTTGTCGAGTATTTATCAATTAATTCTGTCATTGAGTCATTAAAAGAGTTTAATCTGTAAATTTCACCATTAGGCAGCACGAATTGATCGTATTTATCTTCGCTACTGAATAGCCAAACTGAAACGGGATCAGATTTGCTTATGTCATGAATAAATTTAAACATATTTAGCGAATTATCCATGGTAGAATTTTCTAGTGGATAAAATTTAACAACACGACGTCGAGGAAATATCGTTACCGCATTTGTCCAAGCGTGTGAATTATGATCGATAATTTCTATAGAGGCGCCTCGTGATTTATATGCTGAATCAAACAAAATCTCACCAGTAATTGTCTTAACTGTTATAGGGAATTTTAATTTGCATGATAACGCAGCAGCATCAGTTATTGACGCGCCATCAACAACTGATTCGGCCCAATTGTTAATTTTCGCTAACCTTAGTGAAGTTAAACCCGAGCCGCGTTTCGAATTTTTCAAATGTTCAATCACTCGCTCGGCTACATAATTTATTACTGAAGAAATTTTCATTAAATTTAATTTACTAAGGTCAGGTTTGTCATTTAACTTATAGATTCCGCAGACGACTGCGCTAACGGGATACGATCTAGCATAATATGGTTTATCGATACCTGTTAATAATCCAGGCCGGCTGCTTGCAGATAAAATTATATTTTTTTTTCTTTAACAATTGGGTCTCGTTTATCGCGAATTATCCACACGTCGTCATTCATCTGTACGATAAATTTTATCGAGAAAATAAACTGTTCCTCGCCATGATTTTTTCTAATGTATTTGATTATCTCGCTGGCTCGCTCGTCCGTCATCGTGTTATCGATCGAGTTTGTTTTCCACGTCGACCAAGTATGAACCGCACCATCGTCGCAAAATTCTTTCTTCGCTTGACTTGTTTCATCAATAACGTATTCAATCTCATCAATGTCGAATAATTCCATTATACTTTATTTTAAACATATGTTTAAATTATAAATGCAAATCAACTTTATTTTAAACATATGTTTAAATTATAAATGAGCAATAAATGCAAATGGATATTGGTTGGATCATTAAATTGTTGCGATAAATTGTGCAAAAATGAATATTGTTGCGAACATATGGTATTTATAAGAAAAAACAATTACGGGCCACAACGTTGTATGATTTGTAATATTGGATTGCGAGGTAAAACTCGCTTGTGTTTAAATTGTGGTGGAAAAAGGTATCGTGAACTAAAACGACATTATGACAAAAAATTAATACCGACGAGAGATTAATTAAATGCGAGGAGGATTATATTAACAGCTTTAAAACAAACAACAATTTAAACAAATAGCAATTTGTGTATGGAAGTTACATTCAGGAGGCATCCAACGATAGATAAATATGAAGCCAGCCGAGATGGTTGCGTTCGACACATCAAAACGAAAAATATTGTCGGTAATATTGATAAATTTGGTTATTTGAAATTTAACATAAATAACGAAGATAAAAAAAAATTATTTGTGTCATAGATTTGTTTATGAATGTTACAACGGATTAATCCCAAATGGACTTGTTATCGACCATATTGATGGTAACAAACTTAATAATTCCCTAGAAAATCTTCAGGCAATTACAGAAAGTGAAAATACCTCACGTGGTAATGCAGGTGGAAGAAAACCTTCCAAGGCAGTTAAATCAATAAATTTAGAAACTAATGAAGAAATAATATTTATATCGATGTATTCTGCTGGTAAGTATTTTAGCATTAATCCCGCATCAGTGAGGCGAGTTGCAGAAAAAATTATCAATTTGACTTTTTCATATAAATTTGGTGAATGGATCGCATTTTCATACGTTCCACTAATTTTAGATGATTAAATTCCGGCAATATTTATTTATTACTGAAAAATATTTTTTTTTTTGCGATTTTTATCATTTTTTACTAAATTTCTCAATTTTTACTACGAACTACCCTATCAAATTTACAAATTTCATACTTTTTTCATAAAACTTAACAAAATCATGTAAATTTCTTCATTGTGACTACCAACTACCCACTACCCTATCAAATTTACAAATTTGTACAATTTTGCTAAAAAAAACCAACGAATTTAAATATTTCTGAAAAAAATGCAAATTTTACTGAATTTTATCTTATTTCACCGTCATTTTTCTACGGTAGAAGTTAAAATTTTACCAACAAATTATTACTTAATATCTCTCCGCGCATGTCAAGCAAATTCCCGTCTTGATTTGTTAGTCTAAAATTTATCCTCGGTAGTAATTGATTGTGGCAACGAAGATAAACAGGATTTATTGCCTCCTTTACAATTAATGATCCAGGAGGTGTTGTTGGTGAAAACGAATATAATATTGATCCTTGTTGAACTTGATTTGATACTGAAGCATCCGCGCTATAACTACCGTCGATAATATCTGCGTGTAAATTAACCGCGATAACATCAGAAATATTGACAATATTTGGCGAAATATGCCTGCCATGACCTAATAACGATTTTGGTAGCGATTTTTTTCTCCACGCGGCATGTAATTGAGAGAATAATTCATCAATAATATCAGCAACTAATTTTCTTAATTTATGTGCGTTATAGCCAGGTAATTTTAATGTTTCCTCAGTTAATTTCTCCTTATCCAAAAACATTTGCTTATTTTTTGTTTTATCGTTAATTATTATCTGAACTAATATTTTATTAAAATGTTCCATATCTGATGCAAGCTGATTTAATACTTCCGCGTGTTTGATCACCTCACCACATGACCCTGACACGTTAATTACGCATTCGTGAAAATATCGTTGAAGCAACCACAAATATTTTTTATGTAATTGTTTAATCTCTGCAAAATAAATATTTATGTTACTCATATGAATTGATGTTATTCCATAGCTGGACCATTTTTCATGTTGCCTAAAATTCCATGCTGGATCGTCCATGAAAATAAATTCAGTTATTTTGTGATTTTTTTTAATCTCATCTAATTTGATTTTGTACGATGGAATAATTCCATGATAATTTTGATTATTAGTGATGAAATCACCCTTGTTAGGTTCTGGTGACGCCTGTTGTATTTCTGGTTCTATTTCAGGCCAACCTAGAACTGTCCTAATCGAAGATTGATAAATATCAACGATATATGGCGATTTTACTTCAATAACTGAAGTCAATGTTGGCTCGTGTGCAGATATTTTTATTCCTGGTTTATCTTCGCCAGTTAAATTCTTAATTTTGTTTAATATTTCATCATTAATTTGCTCAATCTGATAACTACCTGTCGGTAGTCCAATAACGATACAATCTGGCGTACCATCGGTACCAGGTTTGTTTTTATTAGCAAAAACAAATGAATTATTCGATAATAAGTTGCCAAATGATTTTGATCTGATATTGGGCCAGCTGTGATAAACTCGCAATTGTGATAGAGAAATTTCATCAACAGATATCGGAATTGGAAAAATTATACTAAATTCAGGATTAGTTGAGCTCGCCGATATCATTGTTGTTCTTCGCAGATTTGTGTTCGTTACAATCTGTTCCAGCGACATTATTATTAATCATCACTACAATAGCAGAAAATTCATCATCAGAAATAACTCCGTCATTTAGAAATTCCGATAACAACGAAGATAATTTTGCATATGCAACTGTTGCCGCGTTAAGTTTATTTATATACGAAGTTAATTTTGTATTCGCACACGACGATATTTTTTTTGCAATAATATTTAATACGCCAGCTACTACCGTAATCACACAAACTGCGATGACAGTGGTTGGTATCGCGGATAATATTATTCCTGCACCAGCAACAGCAGCGCTGACTGAATAAACAATTACATCAATGACAACCAATCTTCGCTGGTATTTTTTTATTTTTGCTAAATACAGATCTATGGTGAGTTTTAACGAATCCTGCCATGATCTAGCTTGGTTGTATCTGTATTCGGTCATTATTTAATTTTCAAATATCTTCAAATGATGGCATTTTAGTGATAAATTCTACAAACCACAAATATATAATTGAATATGTTGTTGTTCGATCTGGTGGTTCTAGCGTAAAATTTAATTCAACATTTTTGTTCGTTATACTAATGAAGGAATTTGGATAAATTTTGTCACTAAAAATTATCTTAAATTGTGGCGAAGAAAAAACAGTTATTCTACACAAGCCAATAATTGGCGACATATAAGTAAATTTATTGTCGGTTGGAGTCCAGGTACCTTTTCCGGACGCCTCAGTAAACGTTAAATTTTTTATATGACTTTGTTCTGTTCCAGGTGGAAATTTAAAAAGTTCATTTTTGGTATTAATTTCATTAATCTGCCAGGAAAATTCATTAATTCTCCTGATAGATTCATTAATAATTACAATATCGCCTCTAATATCTTTAACGAGTTTAGCTGAATCTTTGTTATCCTCGTTGATTTTACCTTGAGTTATTTCAAAATTATTTTGTAAGCCAGCAAAATCACCCTGAATTTTTGTAATAATTGTATTAGCTTTATTTATCTCAGCGATAGCATCATCAGCTCGTTTAGCAGCTGTATTAATTGCTAAATCTGTTTCAATTTTTGTTTGAGCGATTTTATCAACAATTTTTTTATTTGCCTTAACAGTTTCATTCAATTTATTAAATTCATTTACATGACTAGTAAAATCACCTTGAACTTTTGTAATTTTTTCGTCAGCTTTACTAACAGTTCCTCGTAAAGTAGTAAAATCAGTTATATGTTTAGTAAAATCACCTTGAACTTTTGTGATAATTGCATTAGCTTCACCAACAGTTCCTCGTAAAGTAGTAAAATCAGTTACATGTTTAATAAAATCACCTTGAACTTTACTAATTTTTTGTCAGCTTCACCAATTTTTTTGTCAGCTTCACCTCGCAAGGTATTAAATTCAGTCACATGTTTAGTAAATTCACCTTGAACCACTGCAATTTTTTCATTAGCTGTTGTAGCATCATTTTTAAATTTTTCAAATTCTTTTCCAAATTTTTCAATTGATTTTACATAATCTTCGAAAAGTTTTACAAGTCTTTCTTCAATTTTTTTAACAAGATTATCTTTTTCTTTTTTAACATCTTCGTTAATTTTACTAATTTCTCCGACAGATTTTGCAACAGTTTCTCGCAAGGTAGTAAAATCACCTGTAATTTTTTCGTCAGCTTTACTAACAGTTTCATGTAAAGTATTAAATTCAGTTACATGTTTAGTAAAATCACCTTGAATTTTTGTAAGATCATTAAAAGCTTTTCTGGAATTTTTTCGCAAGTTATTAAATTCAGTCATATGGTCAGCAAAATCATTTTCAAATTTTGTAATTTCTTCATTAGCTCGCGTAATTTTTTCTTCATTTTTTGTGATAGAATCAGCTTGAGCTTTTTTAATTTCTTCGAATTTTTCGTGCATTATTCTGTTAAGATCTTCAAAAACTAATCGAGTATCTTTCTCAAGTTGGGCTTTAGCTTTTTTATTTTCTTCATTATCTCGCTCAATTTCTCCTACAGTTTTTGTGACAGTTTCTTGCAAGCCAGCAAAATTATCTTGGGATTTCGTAATTGCCAAGTTAGCTGCAAGAATTTTTTCGTCAAATTTTTTGGTAAAATCATCTTGAGATTTTTTTATATCTTCGTAAGCTTTTGTAATTTTTGCATTAGCTGATTCAACAGCATTTTGCAAGTTAGTAAAATCACCTCGAGATTTTGTAATTTTTGCATTAATTTCATTAATAAATTTAACCTGAGATTCTTTGATATCTTTACTAATTTTGCTCATTACTGCATTAGCTTCATTAACAGCTTTTTGTAACTCAGTAAAATCACCACCACGAGATTTTTCAATTTCTTCAACTTTTTTATTAAAATCATCTTGAGATTTTTTAATTCTTTTGTTAGTTTCAGTAATTTCTGCATCAGCTTTTCTAACAGTTTCTTGCAAGCCAACAAAATCACCTTGGGATCGTTCAATTTCTTTCTTTGCTCGTTCAATTTCTTCATTAGCTCGCGCAATTTTTTCATTAGCCTCATTAGCAATTCCTCGTAAATTAGTAAAATCAGATACATGGCCGGTAAAATCACTTTGGGATTTTTCAATTTTTCCTTTAATATTTTCAAAATCTTTTTTTAAACCATTAAAATCAGTTATATGGCCAGTAAAATCACTTTGAACCGCTGTAATTTTTTTGTTAGCCTCACCAACAGTTGTTCGCAAATTAACAAATTCAGTTACGTGGCTAGTAAATTTACTTTGAACTTCTGTAATTTTTTTGTTAGCTTCACCAACAGTTCCTCGTAAATTAGCAAAATCAGTTACATGGTTGGTAAATTTTTTATCAGCTTCACTAACAGTTGTTCGCAAATTAGCAAAATCAGTTACATGATTGGTAAATTTTTTGTCAGCTTCACTAATTTTTTTGTCAGCTTCATTAACAGTTGTTCGCAAATTAGCAAAATCAGTTACATGGCAAGTAAATTTTTTGTCAGCTTCACTAACAGTTGTTCGCAAATTAGCAAAATCAGTTACATGGCTAGTAAAATCACCTTGAACCTTACTAATTTTTTTGTCAGTTTCAATAACAGTTGTTCGCAAATTAGCAAAATCAGTTACATGGCCAGTAAAATCACCCTGAACTTTTGTAATTTTTTTGTCACCTTCACCAATTGTTTTTGTCAGTTTCACTAACAGTTGTTCGTAAATTATTAAATTCAGTTACATGGCCAGTAAAATCACCTTGAGCTGTTGTAATTGTTTTGTCAGTTTCACCAACAGTTGTTCGTAAATTAGCAAATTCAGTTACATGACCAGTAAAATCACCTTGAACCTTACTAATTTTTTTGTCAGCTTCACTAATTTTTTTGTCAGCTTCACTAATTTTTTTGTCAACTTCACCAATTATTTTGTCAGCTTCACTAACAATTGTTCGTAAATTAGCAAAATCAGTTACATGGCTGGTAAAATCACCTTGAACTTTTGTAATTTTTTTGTCAGTTTCACCAATTTTTTTGTCAGTTTCACCAATGTTTTTGTCAGTTTCACCAATTTTTTTGTCAGCTTCACCTCGCAATTCAGTCACATGTGCCCGCTGAACCACATCAGCAATTTTAACATTACTCGTTTTTAATTTTCCATGTTGATCTTGAAAAATAACAATCTCGTCAGGATTTATTTCTGATATCGATAATAAATTGTTAAGGTCATCTTTTGTTGCAAATTTTGATAAATCAACGTCAGATTTTTTTCTCTTATTAATTACCTTCCAAAAATGTCAACCATTATATTTATCTGATGTATATTTAAGTACGATTTTGTGATACGGTAACGATGATTTTGATATCGCATCAAGAACATTAATTACTTCACTGCCGCAGATTGGTGGATCAGTTAAAGTTTGTGTTGGTAGTGTTGAATACCAAATTGGAGTTTTTAATTGTTTTGCGTAATTGATAAATTCATTTGGTGGAGCCAACCCGTATGAGTCAAAATATATAATTTCACGCGGATTAATTCCGTAGGCTACCCAATGTGTCCCTGGCCCAATACTGTCATCGAGATTTATAATTCCCGTCTCCAAAGAATTTGGTTTGGCTGGTAATTGATCTCGCATAAATATTCCTCTAAAAAATTTAATTTTCTTCTTTTTACTTCATTAGATAGATCTAAATTTGACATCGCTACTGGCATATTCCTGGTAACCTCAGGCCGCTGCCGTGTCCTAAGTAAGTTCCTGGCAACCTCAAGCCGCGACCTTTTTTTTTACCATATCGTCCTCCTGTTACTTTTTCTGCTAATTTGCTACCTGCATATCCAACCGCACATAATGCAGCAGCTTTTGCTATAGCCGGAGCAGCGGCAGCCATTAATCCAGGAATTAAAGCTAATAGCGGGAAAAATCCACCAACTTTAACCGTATTCTTGATAGCTCCTGGACTGAGATTAACGCTAACTCCAGTGTTTGCCGATTTGGCCCTATTGAAACGTTTGTGTTGAGTTTTAGTTAACGATAATTTATTTGGTCCACCATGAATTTGTGAGTTTTTTAACGTTAATTTTATCGAGTTAGCTTTTTTTGATTGAAGTTTTTTTTATCTGACCCGGAGTCAGAGTCACACTAACATGATCGTATGGCATTTATATTTATCAGCAGGAATTTAAATTAGTAATTACATATTTTCCACAGGTGCATCAACAACTCTCATTCTACCACTGATTCCTTCTAAAATCATTGTTTTGTCGCTGAGAATTACAGCAATAACTTTAAAACCAGCAGCTGCCGTAATTCTTGCTTTAAAATGAATATCTACGACAGATTGTTTTATCAAATCAAGATATTCTAGTGAAAAATAATAGATTGGGTAGCGCGTATTAAAATCTAACTGCGACATTTGCAATCCCGTATCAATATTTTGATCTCGCCCCATATAACTTAATATTCGATGATATGCACGAGCTGTTGAATAAGTTGCAAAATTTACTGACATTTCTTCAGTTGGTTCTTGCTGCCCATTAATTCTCAACGAGACATTGGTAGCTGCAACGTTATCAAATGTCATATGACTATGAGTTTGATCGTATCTTTTATTGTTTTGAAAAGCAATGAAAATGTGTCGTGGTGCCGAAACGCCCTGCTGAGCTGCAATACGCCAGGTATAATCATGGAAACACCCCAGATCTCATCACTGGCACCAACTTGACTTGGTCATCACCAGGCGCTCTGCCCTTAACAGCGTCCTCTCCACCAGAACCTACCACAGTGCAGACTGTGACTCCGACCATGCCCTTGTGAGCAGCAGAGTGCGACTACAGCCACACGTGCTACACCGCAAAAAACCAAAAGGATGTCCTCGCATAAACACTGCACAGATGTCAGTCCCTGCCAAGGTGGAGGAGTATGTGTCTGCCCTGATCAAGGCTCTCCAGGACCTGCCTGAGTATGACGCTACAGCCAAGTCGAACGCCATGAAGGGTGCCATCTACAGTACAGCTATGTCAACGTTTGGCAAGAAGAAACGACCCAGCCAGGACTGGTTCAATGCACACCTATCAAGGATGGAACCACAAATCGAGGAGAAACGAAAAGCCTTCATAGCTTACAAAAAATGCCCTGATGAACGGACGCATGCTGCTCTCAGAAGTGCCCGAAGTAACACCCAACGCATTGCTAGACAGTGTGCGAACGAGTACTGGCAACAACTGTGTGAAGGGATCCAGCGCAGTGCCGAGTCCGGACACATCCAAGGCATGAACAGTGGCATCAAGAAGGCTCTAGGCCCTACAGTGAAAGGGGTCGCTCCCCTGAAATCCCTGACGGGAGAGAAGATCACAGACCGTGGGCAACAGATGGCCAGATGGGTGGAGCACTACTCAGAACTATACTCCAGAGAAACGTCAGTCACTGATGCAGCCCTCAGCAGCATAAAGAATCTGCCCACCATGGAAGAGCTCAACAAAGTGCCAACCTTAGAGGAGCTCAGCAAAGCAATCGACTGCCTTCCAAACGACAAAGCACCAGGTAGTGACAGCATCCCGCCCGAAGCTATCAAACGTGGAAAACCAGCATTGATTAAACCACTGCACGAGCTACTTTGCCGCTGCTGGGAGGAAGGAGCAGTCCCCCAAGACATGCGTGATGCCACAATTGTGACCCTTTACAAAAACAAGGGCGACCGCAGTGACTGTAATAATTACAGAGGGATCTCGCTCTTGAGTATTGTTGGTAAAGTGTACGCCCGCATCATACTCAACAGGCTGCAGTTGCTGGCAGACCGTGTGTACCCGGAATCACAGTGCGGCTTCAGAGCAGGCAGGTCGACGACAGACATGATCTTCTCCCTACGACAACTAAAAGAGAAGAGCAGAGAGCAAGGTCAACCACTCTACATGATGTTCATCGACCTCACCAAGGCCTTTGACTTGGTCAGCAGGAAGGGCCTTTTTGAACTTCTGAGTAAGATCGATTGCCCCCCAAAACTCCTCAGCATGATAATCTCTTTCCATGCAGATATGAAAGGAACAGTCCTGTATGATGGATCATCCTCAACTTCCTTCCCAATTAACAGTGGTGTGAAGCAGGGCTGCGTGCTGGCACCAACACTTTTTGGGATCTTCTTCTCCCTGCTCATGTCCTACGCCTTCGACACGTCCACGGATGGCATATATCTACACACCAGGTCTGATGGGAGCCTGTTCAACCTGGCACGACTGCGCTCAAAGACCAAAGTGAGAGCTGTGCTCATCAGGGAGATGCTTTTTGCAGATGACGCAGCTCTTGTGGCCCACACCGAGGAAGCCCTCCAGAGATTGGGAGACCGTTTTGCTGTTGCCTGCACGCACTTTGGTCTCACAATCAGCTTGGAAAAAACAAATGTCAGCGTGCAAGATACCACCATTGCCCCTTCAAACAAAATCAACGGTGTCACCCTGGAAGCAGTCAACAACTTTACCTACCTAGGGTCAACCATCAGCAACACTCTCTCGATTGATATGGAGCTGGACAGAAGGCTTGGAAAGGCAAACACCATCATGGGTCGATTAACAAAGAGGGTTTGGGAAAACAACGCGCTGACAGAGCACACCAAGGTCCGAATCTACCAGGCCTGCGTTCTCAGCACCCTTCTATATGGAAGTGAGACGTGGAGTACCTACATGAGGCAAGAACGCCGGCTCAACTCCTTCCATATACGGTGCCTAAAACGCATCCTGAAAATCAGCTGGCAAGACCGTGTTCCACACAGCGAGATCCTGCAGCGTGCAAGTACACCCAGCATGTACTCCCTGCTAATTAAACGCCGCCTTCGATGGCTGGGTCACGTCCGACGCATGGAGGATGGAAGGCTGCCAAAGGACATCTTATATGGACAGCTGGCCACTGGCATGAGAAGAGTTGGACGCCCCTCACTCCGTTTCAAAGATGTGTGCAAGAGGGACATGAAGGCATGCAACATTTCACCCGATGGCTGGGAAGAGCTGGCTGAGGACCGAGGCACCTGGAGACTGATGGTAAACAATGGCATATCAGTCGCTGATGCGAGGAGAGGCCAGTTGGTGGCAGAGAAACGTAAGAGAAAGAAGAACGCAACAGCAACCACAGTAATGCAGACTTCCCAGTACGTCTGCACCAACTGCAGTAGGGACTGTCACTCACGTATAGGCCTGCACAGCCACAGCAGACATTGCCAACAGAGACAGGCAACACCCCAAGGGCGCTATTCGCATGGTCTTTCGAGACCGAGTCTCCAATGATGATGATGATGATGATGATGAAAATCCCTAAATCCAAGTTTTTCATCCTGATACGCTCGTATTTTTCTTTTAACAGACTCTCTAACAGGAATTAACTTTCTCAATGCTGCTAAATGATCTCTTGCTATTATTGCTGAATGTGGTTCTCCAACCATGATATATAAATTATTTTACTTTAACAAATAACTTTGACAATTGACCAAATATTTTAACTTTTGTACAGCAGCAGAGGGGCTGTGACCATTTATTCGCGATTTATGAGAACAAAATTAATGTCGCATCTTCGCTGGGGGCTCTATCCAACCACATTTTTTTTTTGAAGTTTGTTTTGATTCAGTTACTTTATCTAATTGATTTTGAGATTATGTAACCAAGCAATTTGTCTGCGTGATGATATTTGTTGTGTGTTTTTTGGGGAGATCGCACATTTCTCTAATTCCCTTGGTCTGTTAAGCCCCTCTGCTGCTGGTGTGTGCTAAGAAGCACTGTGACATTGCAAATTTTGCAAATCAAGTAGAGATTTAATATCAATAAACTAAGCACTGTCACCACCACCAAACCGTAAGTATACCTGTGCATGTACATGTATGCGTATGTATTTATGTATTTAGGTATGCATGTATGTATGTATGTATGTATGCATGTATGCACGTTTTTGTGTGTCTGTGGATGTGAATGTATATATAATCTTGTTATTTACCATGTTAAGCAGTATAGTAATAATAATATTAATACTAATAAGAAGAAGAAGAACAATAATAACAATAATAATAATAATAGTAATAATAATAATAATAATAATAACAAAGATATTATTATTATTATCATTATTTTTCTATATTTAAATTATTTTTCTACATGAAACTAAGTATCACCTTACTATTATAGATAATTTTGTTCTGATTTATACATATATTTATATTTCCTTTTCATTTCTTTCTCCTTTCATTATTCCGCTTTTTGAACTATTTCTAAGTCTTAAACAATGTAACAGAAAGAAATGAAACCAAATAGTTTAGAAATATCAACCAATAATTCACTGCTCTATGTTACAAAGTGAAAATTTAAGAGACACTTACAGTATTGTTAATTTAATCCCAAATAATCCCAAATGTCCAATCACAAGTCCAAAAATCATAGAATGATCAGAATGAACTCCAATAGTTTTGAATGCCCTGATGTTTCATAATGATACAAAATGATACATAATGATACAAAATGATACAATCCAGAATATCTTTAAATGAGTTCTCGATAATCCTAAAGTAATATTTTAGTCCAAACTATCAAAGATCGTTTTGTAATTGCAAAGAATACTTTAGATAAATGATTCCTCTGCAAGTATGTCTGAGGACAACTGTAAATGATTCCAGAAGCTGATCATAAAACAGGAATGAATAATTGTTTACCAAATCCCCTATGTATATAAAAAACGACTTGACCTACGACGCAATATATTACTGTGGAAGCCAAAACGCCTGAAAGAATAATTCTCTAACTCTATAGCTAACATTATAGTAAACATACTGTTTATTACTTCAGATCATGACAACGGTAGGTAAAACTCCTCTCAAAATCCTCAATCATAATCATGACAAAAGTCAGGTATACAAAACCTCTATCCACAAGCCTCAATCACAGATAGAAATCAAGCGTACACAAGAAATCAAATACAAAGAACATTGGTAATGAACAATTCAGTGGGGTGTGGGGTGTGAGCTAGTACACTTTTAAGAAATGATTAAAATTATTGTAACAGAGATATATCATTCCCTTCAATTAACTACCATGTAACATCTTGCAGTGAATGTGTGAGTGAATAACTTATAATAAAAATATCTTATACAGTTTGACCATAAACTTATATACAGTGAAATGGTTTCTTGATAGTGAGTAATCAGTCAACAGGAATACATACATTACAATGCGCAACAAACATTGTGCACTATCATCAATCCTAAACAGCTGGACACACACATTAAGTCATACTACATACATAATCAAGGTGACCACTTCTGATCTATTATACACTGATTGAACCTGATAATGCCAAGTTAAACATGTGGCTATAATTGACCATTGCAGTGTATATGTATCTCATCCTTTCCATGAGACATAGGTCCAGTCCATAACTTGGAAAATGTATCTCAGGACTTTCATGGGACATAGGTTCAGTCCATAATTTGGAAACTATCTCAGCCCTTCCATGGGACATAGGTACAGTCCATAACTTGGAAAATGTATCTCAGCCCTTTCATGGGACATAGGTTCAGTCCATAATTTGGAAACTATCTCAGCCTTTCCATGGGACATAGGTACAGTCCATAATTTGGAAACTGTATATCAGCCCTTCCATGGGACATAAGTCCAGTCCATAATTTGGAAAACTAAATCTCAACCCTTCCATGGGACATAATTCTAGTCCATAATTTAGAAGCAGTATCTAAGCCCTTCCCTTGGACCGAGTCACATATCATCATGTGGAATCTTTATCCCATCCCTTCCCTGGGACATCGCCACGGATCATAATCTGGAATATGTATCTCATCCTTTTCTTAGGACTTAGCCACAGTTCATAAATTGGAAACTATTGCAATTACCATCGTATTATACCACGTGCATATACTGAATATTAAAATAAAAATGTTGAGCCAGTAATAAGATTATCCGTTTTATTCAATGAAACTCTCTGATACTTAGCCAAATTACATTAAATTGTAAATAACAGGAGTCTCTGATATAAATGTATGTGAACATATAGTCAGGACTAACGGAATGTTTCATTGGTTCCATTGCAGGCTCCAAAGAGAAGAAGTGTACAGTGGTGACCCATCCATTATCTAGTATTATCTCATGTTACCATAGTTTATTTCCACCGAAATGACCAAACTGTGACACATGTAGTAATAAAGGTGTTCGACAGGGGATGACACTGGTCACGTTCAACTAGCCTGAATCCATACAAATCATCTTTGGGCATATGACATTTCATGTAATTACTGTAAAATACCATATCACCATAAATAATATTACAGTATACGCATCATCTTTACTATATTAGTAGGTCAATATTTTACAGCACGGTCCATGTAGATCACCAGCAATATTAAATATCCTCCTTGAATCCTGTTTTAATCACTTCGTGTCTTTGCAAATCACTACACTGTACACCGATAACATTTAATTTCCCTGTTTCAAAAACAATATCAATTACTCTTTATCACAAATAATATAACGTTTCACTCAATCACCAATGATATATAAAAAATGTATTGTACAAATGTCAATTCTTTCTGTACGGGTGGCTTATTCGACACACCATCGAGTTCACTGTAGAAAAACTCATGGATACATACATGAATATAGTCATCGTCACTGGGCGGGTTGTTTTAGATTTAGTTTAACCATCAAGATCAGTGACAATCGTAACATCCAACAGAACTCAACATAGTCTTTCCGAGTATGTTCTTCGATATTATGCAAATGCTCACACACGCACGCACGCACGCACACATCATATAGCATCATGTTTACTCCGAACTTAATTTGCTCCGAAAATGTGCGAATTCTTAATACGTTATTCAAGTCCATGTTAATGCTGTTTTACTTGACATAAGCATTTCTTTTTGATGACTATGTTCACTTGATCCAAGCATCATTTGAAGAGAGAGAGAGAGAGAGAGAGAGAGAGAGATAGAGAGGGAGAGAGAGAGAGAATTTATTGCAATCAATTTGGCATCTCCAACTTGTTAAAATCTAGTTTGTGAATATTAACATTCGAAGTATCACATATTAGCAGCAGGGAAGTTGTACAGACCAGGTGGCACAGATAAAATTAAGCCTCCCACGCAATCTTTCTCCGTACAAGCCTCAGATTGCAGAAATAAGCCCTCCTGCGTAAATTAATCCGCGAAATTTCGACCCAGAATGCAATTTCAGGCATAAAAAAAAACAACAAAATTTAGGGGGGGGGGGGTAGGAAAATTTATGTGCAATGCAAGATTGGGCTGCGGATTTTAATTTTATCTTACAATAAAACAATATAGTTGAAAATAAGATGAGTCGGAAAACTAGCACAGTTGGAGAACCTCATTCTGCTAGATTAGCGCGAGAACAATTAGCGGCATTAAGGAAGCTCATTCCGACAAAACGATTATTTAAGAGAAATATTCGTGGTTACGAAGATATGCAACATGGAATTTCAGAAACTTCGGCAAAATGGTTGAAGCCAGTTACTAAAACAATCGAACAAACTATATATGGTGATGAAAAAGATAAGGAAGATGAGGAAGCCAGAAAACGTGGAATTTTTCGTGCGTTGAAAGGTATTGAGGAGCAATCACAAACATTACCTGAGCGATTAGCAATAGCAGCAGCAGCACTACCGGGTGGGCAACCTGCAATTGCCTATAAAGTAGGTCGTAAGGGAAAAACTGGAGCAAAACCTAGAAGGAAAAAACCTGGAGCAAGACCTGGAGGAGGACCTGGAGGAGGACCTGGAGGAGGACCCGAAGCGGAAGAAGAGGAAGAAGAGGAAAAAATGTTTGATATCAATGAATTAAGAGAAAATTTTACCGATGAGGGATGGGAAATGATAACAACAAACGTATCTCCTAATATATATAGTCTAGAAAAAATGGGTCAATTTGCGGAAGATACGTTTGTTATTCGAAAAGATTATTTGACCGAAATAGGATCGGAAAGATGTAAATCTCGTAAAAAATGGATTGCTATGTTGTACAGAATTTATGCAAGAATGCCGCGGATTAGAAATGATGATTCGGCTTATTTAGTATTCGAAAGAGCAGCACAAATGAGAAAAGATTATACTAAAGCACAAAGAGAAGAAATGGAGAAGGAACAAAAATCTAAAAAACGAGGAAGAAAAGTAGCACCACAGAAAGATATTCAACCACAGGAAGATATTCAATCACAGGAGCCAATATTTCAACCAGAGGAATTAGGAGCTAGACCAAAGGAAGATATTTCACCTCAGAAAAAAGAGAGAGAATCGAAAATGAAAAAAGATCAGAGTGGTAAATCCAAATTTAAATATCTTAAGGTGCATGAATTTGATCCTGATATATCCGCTGATAACTATTTAAGACCTGGAATTTTACATTTAATCGGTAATTATAAATCAGCAGTTGACATGGCTGTGGATGATTCTGATGATAATAAAAAAATTTTTCTAAAGAAGGAAATTTTTGATAAAATCAGTAAAGATGTTGAATGGCTGGCGATAGTTTATTTTGCTAGTTTGAAAAAACCAGTAAAGTATGGCGATGAAAATTTCACACAATTTATAAGAGATGTTGGGAATAGAAGAATAGAAATAATAGAAGAGAGACGTAAAAAAGCTCAACAATCAACCGCGGCTGCGACAGAGACATTTATACCTCAGTTTCCTCCTCCTTCCTTCCACGTCCCTCCAGAACAACCATATGAGAGCTCACCGCCTAAAAGTAAAAGTTCGTCACTTAAAAGTAAAAGTAAAAGTTCGCCACCTAAAAGTAAAAGTTCGTCACCTAAAAGTGATAGTCCTGACTCATCCCCCTTTGATATTCGCCATACCATTGAATTTCCTGAAATACGTGAAAAGGTGTATCCTTCCACAGAACGCCCCTGGTATAAGGACCCACCTCCGGAACCAACGCCGTCAAACTACAAGGGTCCCACTGAGAAATATTTATTTTACGACCCTGAACGTAAAAAACTAGAAAGACACCCGGATGGGTCCCCTCAACCTCCACCAGAAATATATTCACCACTGACGTCGTCGGGGTCATCACCAGGGTCAGCAGAGGAGGAGAAGAAGAAATCTTCATCGTCGTCAGATGAAAGTTTATTCTACGTAACGCCATTACAATCTCCAGAACAAAAAAAAACAGGAAGTGGATATTCAGTTTGTCCCGACAGTGTTGTCAACGATGTATCTCGCCTCGAAGTATTAATCGGAGGAAAGCGAGCCGGAAATAACTCCCGTGAGATAGTCAACGAAGCATCAGATATTTGTCAGCGATTATTCCGTGGTGGTATCATCAATTCTCACATTTATAAAGAGTTTGTCGATGAACTCATCGATTAAATCAATACAATTGAAATAACATGATTGTTCACAAACATCAACGCAGACCTAATCAGGTCCGCATAGTAAACTCTCGATTGCCAGTATACAAATATATTCACGGTAATGGATTCGGCGATATCATTGGAAGTCTTGTCACGCGAGTAATACCTAAAATTGGACCAATGGTAAAACAACTAGGATTAAAAGCAATAGGAAAGATAGGTGAGACTGCCGTTTCTGGTATCGGTAATTTGGCTAGTAAAGGCTTCAACGCTATCAAAAATAAAATATTAAGTTTAGTGCGTAAAAAACAACCCGTTAAATTACCTAGCACCAGAGAAATGCCACCCGAAGTTAGTAAGGTCATAAATGATGCGGCAAATAAAAAAATAAATGATCTAGCACAGGAAGCTGCTATAACAAATCTAGCGCAGGAAGTTGCTAATACAAATCTAGCGCAGAATGTTGCTAATACAAATCTAGCAAATACAAGTTTCATTTCAGGTGATGGTCTTCGTTTTAGACGATATTATTAATAATAAATGTTCGCACAAGTGTCAAATGAAGTATTTGACATGGATGAACCAGTAGGTAGGGATACATCAGTGCGAGATTTCCAGTATTTCTCGTACGATGTAGTTGAGCCGGATTCAAGAAATCGGAAGGAAATACAAGTCCACGATACAACAAGATATTTTCTTCCATCTGAGGCGTATATCGAATTTGTTGGTAAAATTGTTAGAGCCAACGATACCAACTTTGGACCGAATTTTAAAGTTGGATTTGTCAACAACGGCATTATGGCATTATTCAAGAGTGCCACTTACATGATCGACGGAAGAGAGATTGAATCAATCACGAATAATGTTGATATAGCAACGACGATTATAGGCCTAGCCAGATACTCGGATGATTTTACCAGATCAGCCGGTCCTAGTATGATGTTCGCGAAGGATAATTCTAATGAAGCTGAACACAATCGGTATAACATCGCTATACCAACTACTCCAGGTGGTGTTAATCCAGCTACTCAGATGGCTTTAATAACTGGCGTCAATGACGATTACAATCTCGGATTTGCCACGCGAAAATTTATGTTGGTTGGTCCGAGTTTAAGATTTTCCTGCGCAATTCCGTTATCTCACATTTTTGGATTTTGCAGACATTTTAGAAAAGTTATTTACGGAGCGAAGCATACGATATCTTTCGTTCGAGATACCAATGATGACAGAGCCATCTGGCGAGATGCAAGTGTGGATCCCCTTGATATCGGCAAAGTTGTCCTTGAAAGAATTACCTTGTGGATGCCAGCGATAGTTCCATCGATGATCATAGAAGAAAAATTATTATCATTTATGAATCAAGGAGGAAAATCCATCATGTCTTGGTTGACAACAATGACTGATTCTATCGAAAATGTTAATATTAACGGAATATTTACCTGGCGAATTGCTTCACAGCAGGGCTCTTCCGCACCTAGACATATCTTTGTTGCTCTGCAAAGCATGAATAGAAATGATCAACTGCATAACCATATGATATTCGATCGATTCGAGGCGACAAACGTATCATTGAGAATAAACGGCCAACAGGAACCATCCGAGGAAATAGCCATCGATTATGTCACCAATTCCACGGCACGCGCGTATCATCGATTGTTAAGTTTCATGGGCCGCGATCAAAATATTGATACTGGATTGCAAATATCACAACTAGATTTTAACACTCTCTATCCCATCTATTACTTTTCCTTGGAACATCTCGATTTGGTAAAGCAGTCGGTCGTCGATATTCATTTCAAGGCCAGAATTAACACAGGAGGAGGAAATGCAAGAGCAATTGCAGTTATTCTCAGTGATAGAACAATGATCCTGGAAGGCATCAGCGGTAGAATGAGAGTTATCGATGCACCCGTCGAGAATATGTAACAAATTCCAAATTTAGATTAAGTGATTATTAATATGCCATACGATCACGTCAGCGTAACTCTGACCCCCGGTCAGGTGAAAAAACTTCAATCGGCAACAACAGCGCGGCGAGGTTTAAGTTTAACCTTAAAAAGCAATCAGCTTCACGGTGGACCTAACAAACTATCGTTAACTAAAAATCAACATGGACATTTTACCAGAGCCAGATCAGCAAATACTGGTATTCGCCTGAATCTCTCAATAGGAGCAATCAGAGATATGATCAAAGTAGGTGGTATTTTCCCTCTATTGGCCGCTATTCCAGGATTGATAGCTGCTGCTGCTCCCATGATTGGAAAGGCAGTAGGATTAGGTGCACTTGGTGGGATGGGTACCGTATTAGGAAAAAAGATCGTCGGAGGAAGATATCGTAAAAAAAAGGGAGGGATATTCCCTCCTCTTCTTGCTCCCCTCCTTCTTGCAAAAATGATGCAGCGACGACAAGGGTCCGGCCTTTATCTAAGACGACCCCCGTACGGATCCGGGTTAAGTCGAGCCTACCAGCCTCAAATTTAGATTTAATCAGTGAAGCAAAAAAAAAGAAAATAAAATTTTTCAGAGGCGTATTTATGCGAGATCAACTACCAGATAAACCAAATCCTACCGAGACAGGAATAATAAATCTCGATGATAATACCGGTCCTGGCACTCACTGGGTTGCTTACGCGATTAATCCTCGCGAAGTTATTTACTTCGACTCATACGGATTAGCACCGCCAAATGAATTTATCAAATACGTGTCAAAACTAGGACTTCCGGTTTGGTATTCAACGCTTCCAACACAAACATTAGCGGATCCACCAATATGCGGCCCGGAGTCAATTAACGTCCTTGATGCAATTTCAAAATCATCCAATCCTTATCGCAAAATTTTATTTGAATATACCTTAGATAAATATCATGGTTGACATTTACGGTAGGTCCCTCTTCAGAAAAGAAAAAAAAGGAACGGGCGACATCGATACATCAAAGTTTGCAACCAAGAGTGATATTAACAATCTTCTATCACTATCAGAAGTTGATCCTGGTGAAGTTGCTGTTTTTCAAAATACCGAAGGAAGATTACAAACTAGCAACATCAAAATAACTGATATAATTAAGCGAGAAGAATATAATGATCATATCAGTCAATTTACTCGTCAATCGGATTTGGTATTAAAATCTATCTCTGATATTACCGATATCATTGCAGAGTTTCCACCAAAAGCCGATCTCGTGAATATAAAACAAAAAAATAATGAGTTGTCAACGGCGTTAGCATCACACGACGATGCCCAAGATAAAATAAATAAGCGACTCAACAAACTATTTAGCGATATTAGAAAATTCGACGAAATATCAAAAAATATTAACAAAAAACTTGATGATGATATAAAAAAGTTCGCGGATGCCTCCTCAATTACACATGACGAACTTAATAAAAAAATAACAAAAATCAATGAAGATATCGAGCAAATAAACGCAGCTCGAATATTGACGAATCAGAAAAATAATGCAAATTCCGCAGCGAGTAAAGTATCAAACGATGATATCGAAGCGATACGTGAATTAGTGCAACAAAAAGTTGATAAAACATCACATGAAGAAACAAAGAAAACCATTAAGGAAGTTAACGACAATATCAATAAAATGTTTGAACTGACACATAAGAAACTTGATCCATCAGTGTATTACGGAGAAATAAAATCTATCAATGAGAAATTTCTTACCTTAACAACAAACGTCAACGAAATCAACACAAAATTATCATCAATGAACCTTGAAAGATTATCGCGAATTTCGATACCAGAGGAAGTAGAAACAAAAAATCTTACCTGTAGTGTACCATTTGTGGTAGAGGTACGAAAAGAGGCATGGTGGACACCCGTGAATAACACATTTAAATTTAACCCACCAATTAGTGGATATTATCGAATATTCATTCAATCTTCGGCAGGTTTTAAAATAAAAGCCGCAGGTGGTAAAATTTTTGGTGAAAATTTTAATTATATTATGCACACAGGTTATGATAATATATTTGTGTTAGAACCACCAGATAGAACCAATATGGGACCGTTTGGTTATAGTATAGTTTTCGAATATTTATGTAAATATATTTGGGATTAAATCATGCAATTGTTATCGTAGATTAATAAATGACCGCATCGGATTACCGATACAATCAGGCGCGATCATGGCAGGATTCACTAAAAAAACTTCTTGATGATTATCAGACAAAAATAAAGAAGTATCAACGAAGGTTAGTTACCATTGATGTTGCTGTTTACGCAGTATCAGCTGTAGTTGCTGGTGCGGGAATAATTTTATCCGTAGTGACAACAATCGCGCCAATCGTAGCAACAATAATAATATCATCAACAACAACAATTGCCGGTGTTTTAAATATCATCGCGAAGAAAATATCATCGTGCACAAGTGAGAAATTATCTTCGTACAAAAGTAAACTTACTAAGATCAATGATGCGTACTCGAAGTTATCATCGTTGCTTTCGGAGAGTCTCAACGATGGTATTATATCTGATCTAGAATTTTCTTCGATTATCAGTATCTACTCGGAGATTGAACAAATGAATATTAATAATGTCCGAGCTAGCCCAGATCGTGACAAACACGACACCGCCGACAACAACGTTAATATCGTTAAGTTCAACGAAACCAGAATTTAGCATTAATTTTTCAACACCAATCAGCGTCAACGAAATTGCATTAACACAATTGCGCGTCTACAATAGCTGGCCTAATGTTAGATCAAAATCATTCGGTAATTTGATGCCAAATAATTCACTTGTTTTTGCAAATAAAAATAAACCCGATGGAACACCCGATTGGATCGTCGTTGGTATACCAACGGGCAGTTATGAAATTGATCAGCTGAATAATGAGTTTACTACCAGAATATCAAATTTAACCGGCGATGCTACTCCGGGAATAAAGATATCTTCACATGATCCAACACTATCGTCAATGATAGAAGTGAAATCACCGTACGTGGTAGATATTTACCAATCATCGATTAGAAATATATTAGGTTGGCCCGAGGTCGCACCTCTGGTAGAACCAAAAAAATCGGATGTTATTATTCCAGGTTGGTATGATGAAACCCTTCCAGAACTACCGGAACCAAAAAAATCGGATTTTACAACCGACGAAGGATGGTACGAAAATACAAAACACAAGCCTCTGATCCACAGCGCCATCAATCTCATGAATAACCACAAAATTAACCTAGTAATGTTCGCTTTCACTTTTATTAACGAAAGAATTCTCTCGTGGTTACCTCTTCCTAAAATCCCCCCAGATGTGAAAATCTTCGACGCTACCCACATTAACAGGATAATAGCCCCCATAGACGGTATCTTGGTAAGAAGAACACTAGACGAGTTTATTCAAGAACACGAATTACAATTAAATTTATTGCGAGGATCATTTCATGAATGCATCCTAAATAAATCTGGTTCATGTAGCGAAATTATAAAGCACGTGAAAATTTTAAATCAACTTGCGAATGATATTGAATATTATCATGATATGTTTATTCGGGCGATAGTCGACGATATATCAATTGCCGAATATGTTCTTCCTATTAGCAAATTCGAGTTGATCAAAAACTCAGGAGAAAAACAAAAATTCATGAGAGTATTTGAATTAACCGAGGAAACACTGCCAAATTTCAAATTTCCCAATTCTGATTTTGATGCGATGAGAAAATCCGTCACTGATACCATTGATGATTTATTTCCGAAATTACATGCCGCATGGACTAAAAAAGTACATTCAGAATTGATTCTTAAACACAATAACGATCCTGACAAAGGTGGACGGCACATATCGCCGGGTATCGTTAATATAACGGAAGTTATCGCGATTTATCTTCACGCGGATGTTGTCGAGGGTAGCTATAATGTTGATTCGTCAGTGTCGAATCAAGCGAATCAGGGATTTGTATTGTATTCGTTTTCACCTAGCGCCTCTCCTGGTTATTTGATAATAAAAGAACCAATGAATCCGTTTTACCTGCGATGTCATAATCGATTGTTGACGAGAATAAATTTCAAATTAACGGATCAAAAAGGAAATTTACTTGATATACGCGGGGAAACTGTGAGTATCAATCTTTTGGTGAAATCGTGAGAATCAATCTATCTCCCAGGGAAAAATGGGCGAAAAAAATAAATAAAACCCAGGGGAATTTTCAAAATTAATCTTTTTTTTGTTTTGCAGAAATTATTCAGGAATCGGAGGATTCCCTAATTTTACTTTCATCGACAAGTCTTTTCAACTGCCTGACGCGCGAGCTTGTAATTTTTCGTGATTCATATGCGTCAGATAAAATCAATCTAGCATTCTCCACCAACATCGATAATTTAACAAAATCCTCGATGCGATCATCGCTGATTGTTGCCAGTGATTGGTATATCGCAATCTGGATTTTCTTTATTAATTTATATTCTGATGGTAGCGTATATTTGTATTCGAGTTTCCCTTGAACAATCGTCTCGAATTCAGATCGAATTTTATTCGTGTCCAACTCCGATGGAAGACTTATCTTTTTCTTCAGATCATCAATCGCTTCAATGATGTCGTTTATTGTTTCTTCGTCCATTATATTAATTTTGTAATATTTAATTATTCCTCGTCACTTTCCGAATCAAATATTATTGGTACATAGGAGAATTTGATCCAAGTGCCGAGATTATATGAAAAAGTTGCATTGATTTTCCCCTCTGCTGCATGTCTTACCGAGTGTGGACTAATATTATAATATTTCGTAGCAGCATTCATCGACTCGAATGCAAGTTCCTCACCTGTTTCTAAATTTATCGATTTGACAGCCTTAGCTAGTCGCAAACCACCGGTATTACCAGTCCTTGAATTTTCACTCTGAGTCACCGCTCGAAGGTTAGATAATTCATTATTAAGTTTATTACCGTCAATGTGGTCGATAACAAGTCCAATTTCTATCGGTCCCTTGTAACACTCGTAAACAAATCTATGGTTGAAATAACACGTGAATCTTTCTCCTTTTTTATAGACTGTAAATTTGAGATATCCAAATTTATTAACATTACCAACATTTTTCTTTGTTCTGATATGTCTGACATTACCATCCTTAGACGCTTCGTATCCCATGATCGTAGGATGTGATTTATACTCGTGTGTGATTTTCATTGTGGGAATCGCTGATTTCATTTCCATATATGATATTCTCTTTGTTTAAATCGAAATTTGCTCTGAAACGATTAATATAATCTTCTTCGCATTTTATTACTGACGAGGATCTTTTTTCATAATATCTCCGTAACTCACGATATTTTTTCCCTCCACAGGAGAAACATAATCGAGTCTTTCCTCGAATGCCAACTTGGCAAACTAAACATCGTTGTGGTCCTTTGCTGCCTTGTCGAATTGCGTATATATGAGCTCCACAATATTCACCTCTGCAGGATTTATCGCATGATTTTGTTGATCCGACTGTTATCCATTTACATTGCATTATATAATTTAAACATTTGTCTAAAATATAATAATGGATTTATTTGATCTTGATGAGGCAGAATATATCATTCCAGAGGTTGATCGTGCAAAGAAGGAATTTTTTGATGATGGAGCGATTCATGTTTGGTCGACATGGAAAACTAACTTCGTTGATGCTACGATGAATTTGGAGCGAGCAAAAAAGATAATCGAACATATAAAAAACTCGCATAAAGAAGAGCGATTTATCTTTGGAATAAAATTTATTGCACAAATGCCCGATGATACTTGGATCATTCGCGATAAACGAGATCCAGTACGCGGCGGTAAGAAAAATGTCGTTCTTGATAAGAATTCAAAACCAGGATTGTTATTGGGGATTGATGGTCCTTATTATGCTAGAGCGTATCCTTCTAGCGCTGTTGTTTATGGAATTTATCGGCTGAATAATAATCCTGACATGAAAAATCTACCTGCGATGAAGGAATCTCCGAAAATAAACTGTGTAGCTGAGCGAGTTATCGAGCATATGAAAAACGCTCGTCGTGGATCTGGCTTGACTCAATTGAGATTGGATAAAATTAATTCATGGGCGAATACGGTTGTTGATGGTGCATCGATTGACGATGTTGCTGCGTTGAGCAAGAAACTTAAATTTCCTATCACGGTAAAAACATTATCGGGAGAAATATTATATTCGTCGCCGTATAGTTCTCGAGGAACACCAATCGAAATTGTTGATCATAATTCACATGCATGGGCACAGTCAGTAATGATATTCCCGAGGGATCGTTCTGTTAAATTTTATCCTGTGGAATTTGGGAAAGACAATTCCGATGCCATGTTTAGGTTTATCAAAATATTAGCCGCGTCTGATCCAATATCGATTTGGTTATTCTCAAGCGAAGAAAGATATGATCAGTTTATCTTGCCACGAGGAGATATTTACCGTGATGAAATATTACACGAATCAATGAAAAATATCGCGGTGAAGTATTCATCAAATCCGGATCGATTATTAACAAACTGCTTTACTGTTCCATCTGTTGCTGCTCATGCTGCCAGAGAAAGAAATTCGTGGAAACCCACAAGAAACGAATTTCTCAATGATATTCAACTTAGTTGTATCGAGTACGGTCATGGAGGATTATGGAATACCAAGTATTATTTCGAGGATATGATTTCCGTTGATATGAGCGCTTGCTATCCTGGAAGTTTCCTCGGATATGGCGATTGCGCAGATTATTTTGCTAAATTCGGCCATCCTACCAGCGAGATGACGAGAATTGCGATTAACGGACCGTTACCCGATTTTGTCATGACAGGATTCGCTCATGTTACTTCATTCGAGTTTGCTGAAAACTTACATAAGATTTGTTATATTTGGTTTGGTCGGCATTTATCTCAGCGAAGATGGGTCCCTACGGTATTGTTGAGATTTATGTTGGATTCGTCGATGTTAATATCATTGACGGTAAGCGAGGCGATTATATCGTATAGAAAGCAGACCGAGGTATGGTTGCCCACGGATTGTGAAAATGCGAAGGATATTGGAAGAAAAATAATTGGTAAATTTACTCAAGGAGGATCAGTTGATCATAAACATCGCCACGCTAGGTTATTTATCAATGATGCTGAGATGGATTTTATTATTGCCGATACAGTGTCGCGTGGAATATTTTGTAACAGAGAAAATATTATTATTGATGGAGAAAAATTGGGTACCGTGATTAGTTATCTTGATGGAGAATCCGCGCAATATACTCATTTAAGATCATCGATGCTTGCCTATGTGAGTATTAATTTGTTATCGATGATAAATAAATTTTCTGATATCGCGGTAAGGGTTGCGACGGATTCGTTTTATATTGATACGAAATTCCAATGTAGGTTGGAGAATTTAATCACCAATGGTTCCTGGGGAACTTGGAGAATAAAGAACGAGGATATTCTAGATTATTGTGAGGACGCGGACGTGGAAGATTGCGATAAATTTCATAAAGATAAATACGATGAAGTATCAACAGCAGCATCCGCGTTCGATCCGATTTCACGAAACAAATTTGTTTACCTAAATGGTCCTGGCGGTAGTGGTAAAACAACACGAGCAATAAATTTATTTACGAACTCCGATATGATTGTATTGACTCCGACACATAGATTAGCGCGAGAAATAAAGCAGCGTGGCGTTAATTCTTGCACGTATCACAGTTATTTCAAGTATAGCGGTGGATTGTGGGATTCGGCTCGAATGGGAAACAAATATATCAACAAGATTATAATATTTGATGAAATTTGTACAGTAAATTTAGTTTTGTTAAAATCAATCCTGGGTTGGCTAGAAGGAAAAAACACAGCTGTGATAATGTGCGGAGATCACTGTCAACCTGATCCTATTGATGGTGAATCTCCTCATAAGTGGCTTAGAAACTTTGTAGATTATTATGAAGAAATTGACGCTGATTATAGATCCAATGATAATTTACTGACCGAGTTTAAGAAAATAATTCGGTTGCAACCTAATAAGTTTCAATGCGATGTAATGAGAAGAATAATCGACGAGACTTCGATGGATAATTTTCTAATTTTGTGGCGTCCAGATCATCTGATTGTTGCTAGCAGAAAAATTGTTCGCGATGCTATTCAGGAAATATTATTCAAACTTCATTGTGAGAAATTTCCAACATTGCAGGTACCATTGTGTTACAGGCCCATTGATACCAGGAAACAAAATATCAGTGTTACTTTACCCTGCGGAGAAGAAAAGATATTAGTTTTGAACGATATTATTTTCGTTGATATTAATCTTGTCAATGATGCGATAAACGCGGAAAGATCACCATGGAAACTCGGATACGCAGCAACGATACATTCGTCGCAGGGATTAACAGTAGATGGCCAAGTTTGGATTATCGACGATAGAATTTCCTGGTCAAATTTAGTTTATCTAGCTGTTTCTCGAGTAAGAAAATTATCTCAGTTAGGTAGAATTAAATTTCACATTAACGACGATGGCGGTAATTGAGTATCCTTCGGTATTATTTGTAATTCTTCTTTGGTAAATCCTCGTTGTGGAGCTAGTGAATCTAGAAAATAAATTGCTGGTCTTCCCGATGATCTTGTTACGGCTGATATTTTATGTGTCGTAACGCTCCAAGTTGGATCGGTTGCTCTTTTTCTGCCACCCTCCGCTTCTCCTTCCTTGTATAAATATCTTACAATAACGCTACCTAGCACAGGCGGAATTGTGGAACTTCGCTTTAGTGGTATATTTGGTTTTGTAATTGCAGTTGCGGGCTTCATTGATATTGTTCGTGTTACTTCGTTATTTAGTGCGTTAATCACGTGAGGTAATCTTGTTACCCAATCGTGAGATCGTTTATCTTGGATAAATTCTCTCGCGTATTGATATCCGAATAATCGTTCTGCAAGAGTTTTATTGAATCTCTCAACGATAGCTTGATTGTAATGAACACCTACAATACCGCGACGGATTTTAACATTATTCTTTTTCATCAGTGAAGTAACCGCGCCAAGAAATTCTCGACCTGGATCAACCTGGAGAAGCTTCGGCCATGTTAATGGAGATCGTGAATAAATTTCGCTAAACGCCTTAGCAATCTCTGTTGCTGTTTTATTCGATAACGGTTCCGCTTCCTTGTATCTGCTAGCGATATCAACAACCGTCAACACGTATTTATATGTGACTCCGTCGACGGTATCGTAAGGAAGAAACATAAGATCAGCCTGATGGACTTCATTAGGGACGCTGACAGAGAAACTCGCATATGATATTTTCTTAGGCGGAGGAAGATAAATTTGCCAGGCCGCTTGTCTCGATAGCCACGATTCAGCGACAGATTGCTTTACTTTTGCTGCCTTGGCAAGTTTAGCTATTGCTGATTTTCCTCGCCAAAATCCTCGCGGAGAATAATATATTTGCTCCATTATAAATTACCAGCACCTAGTACTAATTTACCTTTCATCGCGCCTTTTATTAACCAAGTTGCCAATTTCTCTTTGAAATTTTTATCAGGAATTGCGTCTATTGCGTGAATTAATTTAATATCAGCGAGATGTCGTTGTTCTAAATCTCCGCTACGATATGCAAGATCGTGATAGTAGCATGCGTTATCGATAGCGTTTACTGGATCCTCGCCAGGATTTGGTTGATTATTACTGTTAAGTCTTATATCGAGCCTTGTACCAGGTCCGCAGTAATTATATCCTGGTAGATGCTTCTCTCCGGGATATTTCGCCCAGGGAGCTCCAGGTAGATTTGTTAAGGAGGCAGCGATGTCTCCTCCGGTTCTTCTACCTTTTTTTTTACAAATCTAAACTTGATTGTCTTGCAAACTTCACATTCACCTTTGATTGCATTCCTGTTGTTGCGTGTAACGACTTCGATTGGATTTAGCGTAGCAGTTCGAGTGCGACACTTAACACAATACGAATCCATAATATTCTAATAACATGAATGTAATTGATTTTTCAGCCACAAAGAAACGCGAGCAAGTAAAACATATCGCGGAATTACCAAATTCGATAAGAATGATAATCATTGGACCGTCGGGATCTGGAAAAACGCAGTTGTTGTTGAATTTGATAATGCGATGGTTAAAATGGGATAAATTGTATTTGGTTGCGCCATCCGTTGATGATCAGAGATGTTATCAGGTACTAAAAGAATTTAGCGATAATACTGAAAAAGGAACAATAGAATTTATAACGGATATCAATAAAGCTCCATCGGTGGAAAATTTAGACGGCGATGTTAATAATCTTGTTGTTTTTGATGATGTGATGCTGGATAAGCAAACTAATCCAGCTAGGATATTCTCGCGTGGCCGACACAAGAACACCGATGTGATTTACGTGACGCAGCGATATACGCAAATTCCAAAGGTGATTAGAGATAATTGTAATATCTTATCAGTTTTTAATGGCGTTGATACTCACACGTTGATCAGACTTGGTGTAACGGCGATATGGATATAAATAAGTTTAAAAATTTCTTCAGTCACGCTCAGGCAACACCGCACGGTTTTGTCACGATTAATCTTCATGATCCACGTAGTAGGTATCGAGTCGGTCTTGATCAGATTTACTCATAAGATTGCAGTCCCTTCCTTGCAATCACAAATAAATTTTCCTACCCCCCCCCCCAAAATTGTATGTTTTTTTTTTATGTCTGAAATTGCATTCTGGGTCGAAATTTCGCGGATTAATTTACGCAGGAGGGCTTATTTCTGCAATCTGAGGCTTGTACGGAGAAAGATTGCGTGGGAGGCTTAATTTTATCTGTGCCACCTGGTCTGTACAACTTCCCTGCTGCTCATATTCGTTATGATGCTCTGAACTCCTAGTCATACCGGAATACACAACTTGTGGAATATTATTGGGTATACAATTTTTAATTCTGAAAAATTTGAAAATATAAATCTTCTATTGGTCTGACCTATGGTCTTACATATAGGACATATCAATATTAGACGATTGAGCTATATTTAGTATTTCGACCCTATGCTCTTAAACTAAGTAATATAAAGAAGATATAATCAAATATTTTTTTTTAAATCAACAAATAATTTATTAAGTAGAAAACAAAAGTTAAAATTTAAAAAGATTTTAAACCAATGCAAATTAAATCCCAAAATAGTCCAAACAATTGTATCACCAATCCTAATAAATAAAGTTCTAATTAAATTTCTGTGGTGTTACAAATGAAATCCTACGCTGAAGGTATTAATGTGATTGTTGCGTCCTGTGTCATGGTACTGTCAGAACAGTCTCTTGATTAATCACAACAATATTATCCAAGATGTCCTTGTTTAAGTGCACTATAATTCCAATTTAACGTTTCTGTCCAAGTATATTACTTTAAAGTACCTTGTATTTCCAGTGAAAAATGTTTTTAATAAATATTTTTACCAAAAACAAATACTGAACACAACAATAAAAAACATTCTGCAAGATATTACAACATGAATGAATACTTATGCTGGATAGAAATTATATCAAAATTAATACACAAAAGAAGAGAGAGAATGTTGGACATAAATTCATTTCTACAAAATATCTTACTAATATGATAACAAAGAACTAGATAAGCATAATGTCCTAGACTCTGACCAAAATGATGATCTTGATACTCAACCCACATTCTTATACAAACATTCTGTACATATTACCTGTTTGCCAAACTCAAAACCGTGTCTGTAGTCAGGAACACAGTGAACTTGATTTTGGAGATGGTCAAGTCCAAAACACAATTATATATGGCAAATCATGATGGAGAAAAAAAACTAACAAACAATGCAATTATACATAACAGTAAACAACAACGAGTATTATTAATAGAAATGTTAATTTCCAAATACATGAATACTCACACCGATAGCAAATACCATATAATCGAATTACCTTCTATAGTCTCTATATGTAATTGCCCAGCCTAGTAAAGCATGTGCATTTAAGAGGTTTCTTTGTTTAGAATAATATGTACCACTTGATCCTACTTCATCCTTTCCTTTAACATTCAGTTTGGATAAGGACATTGCTAAATTTCCGTTTCATGAAGCTTTGTTATGGATAAATATATTCTTAATGCGTATTGTAAATTACGCATCGGATGTAATTTGTACATACAAAAATGTCAAAATTGCGTCGTATTAAACGTTTGAAATGCCCAACGAATAAATACATAATATTTTCATAATATTTAACATGAGGAAGTAAAGTAAGTCACTTCTTACTTCCTCAAAGGAACTATTAAAATGAATATCCCCGCCTAAATGTCAAACCAGATATCATATAATCGAGATCGTTCCTGTATTTTCTCATGGTTTTATTTTTTAGGATTAATATATTTGAATATTACATAACAATTGGTACAAGAAACATTTTTACATTAGATTGTACTTTATGATTCTAAGCAAAGGCGTTTAAGCTGGTTTATCCTTTTCAGACTATCTATTTGTGTCGTCTTTTCTATAACTGAGCCTCAATGACTAGAATTGTCTATTTGTGGAAATAATATACAGAGCTAGCATAGCTTATTTATGTATTTTGGGGTTGTATTGAACTAACTCTTCTTATGGTCAGATAACAATATCGAAAACTAAACAAGACTATATACCATGCAACACTGGTAAACTGTCACCAGCATTCTGATAGACTACGAAATCACAATTACATTGCTAGATAACTGTAAAAGGTTCTTAGAGGTCTACATGAACTCGGTCTTATTTGCTGCTTGAGCACTGACAATATCTTAGAAGACAAAAAACAGTGTGAATACTCAGATGTGAGAACACTATTGTGAAGTGTCGAATTTTGAAGTATAGAACATTTAAAGTTGAATGCATTTAGCAATTAAAGTTATCGCAATTAAGCCAGGAAAGTCTTTGTGGAGGGTCCCTCTGAACTTTCGTCGTTCATCTTCCCCCATGTCAGTGTGAACTTCAAAGGAACAATAGTTCCGTCCCAGTGAAATTGACGCGCAAGTCCTGGAATAAAATACAGCGACTAGGAACACCTTTCGGAGAGAAGGACGAGACAGTCCGAAGACAGGAGTACGGGGAAAGAAAGAAAGAAGGACGAGGGCAGAGTAAAAGGACCAGGAAGTCAATGAAGGGAAGAATCTAGAGTTTGGAAAGATGAACTAGGAGACGTTGATATACGGTCAAAGTGAATTAAGGTGGTGCAATCAATCGTGGATATTGCGCTCTTTCACCTCTCGTTATGATGATGTAATAAATCGAAATTGGACACACCTGTTAAATTATACTTATATAATCTAACTTGAATTTAAATTACCGTTTTATTTTGTTCTGATTACATTTGCTATTTTCTTGTCAAAGTGGGCTCGTATTATTTATTTCTTACCAGTATTCTCGCTCAGTTCTCTGTTGAAATTCCATCCTTCTTTCACTCCTGCCGGTCTATACTATCGAGGGAGGTTATCCTCTGGATAACGCAGCTAAACCAAATTAACTACCCCTCTTTATAAGAAGGCGACGTCACAAATGTATTAAATCTGTTTTTTCAGACATGAAAGCTCACGCAAGTTAATCAAGCGAATGACGAGGAAAAGGTGGAAAATGAAAGAAATAGGGAAAAATACATATTAATGGGTGTACCAAAGCAATACGATCCATGTTTCTAGATATATTCATTCTACACAGACTCCCCATATTTAAATTCACTAACTACATTTTTAACCCATTCTAATCAAGTTCCACATGCAACCCTTAAACGAACATAGAGTATTGCAAGAACCAAAAGCATGTTTCCAAATATTTTAACCATCGACTTAAAGATAACTTTGAGAACTTTAAAATGATTTATTCCTATTTTTTTTACAAACATTTAACTTTAAATGTTTAATACCTATAATCGATAATGTATGTGATGGATAACAAGTCTCGTTCGCAAATGTGCATTGTAACATTATTTGATGAATGTCTTCAACTACTGTGGTGCATACAAAACTTTGTGCAGATACACGTGGCTATCCTTGTATGTTGAATGTTTTTTAAGTACTTATGGAACTAGACATTTACCCAAATAATCAAATAATTAATAAGTGAAGACATTCATGTTAAGGAAATTGCACCTACACCACGTGCTAGAACATCATCACATGTGAAATGAGATAAGAATTAAACAAGACCAAAATTAATCAGATAAGGTACGAAACGATCAGAGAAATGGAGAGATCAACACATATCACAGACTACATTAAGAAACAAGAAATTAAATGGTTTGGACACCTCACCAGAATGAAATCCTAACATCCCATAGCTCAAGCTCAGAACATTATAAAATCAGGCTTTATAACAAAATGAATACCGCAAAAAGATGGATGGAGTACCTGAGAAACTGCGAAAACATAGCGTCAAGCCTCACACCCAGTTCTAGAATATTTCCATGCCACGCTTAACGCCACAATACCTTTATATGTCAAGGATAAATTTAGATGAGACCTTATCCCAATCCCTATGTATTCAATTTTACTGTATTGTAAAACGTATTTTCAACAACTTTGGAGAAGAGAAAAAAGGATTTGTTCAGTTAGAGTAATTATTATATTTTAAAGGAATGGCTTTAAGGATAGCGACTATGACATATTTAGTAACCACCCAGAAACGTCTCTTTTTTCTCGAGATTTGTGGATTTCCTAAAGGATTGTAGATTTTACATATGCTTGTGGAAGACAAGTGGACGAAGAGGTATTGGTTTGATCCCACTAGTGTGCGTCTCACCGTGGACGTAATTTTTCAATTAAACATAATGATTTTACTTGCATACGCTGGATGTTAATATGTGATGTTAATATCATATTTTGATGCCATTATACTGATATTCAAACAAAATTTGAAATGTTAAATGCAAACTTTACTTCATAAATTGAGTATTTTATGACATCATGTTGATAACCGTCATTTAAATATCATTAAATTGGTGGCTCAATCAGGCAAGTCATCTTACATTATAGCGCTAGGCAAAGTTGCCGTTTTGTTATATGACAGAGTATTCCACGCTGAATATACATATATGCACAACTAAAGTAGTATATTTAGTTAGCCGTATATGGTTACAATATATGCGCTTGGGCTTATTCTGGGTGATTAGATGATAGTCAAATAAAAATAAGTGATGTTTACTTAAATAATGTCAACCCAAACGTACCTTGCGTAATTTGGTACAGGATAGTTTAATTGCAATCATGTAAACACTTTTTATAAAGGAGATCGGGGTTGACTCGGGCAATCGCCTTTAATTCTAACTGGGATGAAACATAGCTGTATATGTGCTTTTCGGTTTTTTAACTCTTAATGAGTGCGAGAAAAATAGCCTTAGTCCGAGCTAGAATGATAATGTTATACAGGTTATATATTTCTTAATTCGACTCGCGCTGATACTAATCGCACATTCCCAATTGTTCCACAAAATTACGTAATATATAAATAACTACGAACACGAAACCAGCCATCAAAATAAAACATTTAAGTATGAGTCTTCCTTGTAGATTTATCATCTTCATATTTTATTTTAATATCATTACTTCTTGCAATCAACGACCTCACCTTTCTCATAGCAGTCTTACCCTACTGGGTACTCTGAGTCTAGTTTAAAATGATATTCAACTTGCTATTACCCGTAATGAAGGAAGAGTAACTCTTTGTTCAAAACGAAATTGGAGAAATTCCGCTTGGTGTAGAATTGTTTCTTTTGTCTAGTTAAACATGTAACAATGCGACAATTCAGTGTCTGCAATATGCTGACACCCCTTCAGACTTAAAAAAAATAATATAATACATTTGTATTCATTATCAAAACATGGAAATATACCAAGGCCCTGTTGCAAATTAAACTATGCTTTAAAAGTACCAGTGCTAATTCAAGTTTGTATTTGACACCATATATCATAATAATGTATATTGTTCTCGACAATGATAGTCATATTAAGAGGATCATATTTTTGCAACAAAACAAACTATATCAAATGTCCAAATAATGTTTGCCATAACAAAGTAAAAATCTTCCATGCAGATTATGTGCTGTTTATCGCCTTGTAGCATTAGAAAGTTAAAAAAGGTTTCAAATGATTTTGAAAACGTTGGTGTCTTTTAAAAGATCCCGCTCTACAAGCGAAAGTAAATACACAAACTTACGACCTGCTGCATTTTCTGTCACATGGTAACAGCTATTGCCACGTGTCAATATTCATGTGGGGATGTGTCGCAAGACTGTTAGTCATATTTTAGATACGTCTTTTTAGTTATATTTCCAGTATCGACATTTTAATATTTGTTCAGAATAAATATTTTTTGTAATGTGTCGAAAACTTTACAGACTAGATAAGCTAGATTTTTAATCATATGCCTTTTGCATCAAAAAGTTCAGTGCCATTGTGCTGCTGTCGTATTAAATGTCTCACCATATTATTGGAACCTTACAACATGTGAATGTGTTTCTTCTGGTAAAATGTCTCTATAAGATGTCTTGATATATTCTGTCAGAGCTAACTCTTGGTCTTTGCCTTCTGAATTCTTTTTTTCGTTCAGTCAAACAGAGAATATCAATCTAAGTTATAATACTTGTCTCCAAACCAGTTGAATAAAAAAAAATGTGAAGATCGAATTAACAATATCCAGACTAACTTGAATGTGTTGCTGAATAAGGATTTATTTCCTTGTCTCCAATGTGCTAAATATATGTAGAACATCATGCTATTTACCCAGTGTGCTGAATATATGTATAACGTCAAGTCAGCCAGTTATTTTATACAACTTAGCAATTACGACAAAGCGGAAAGACTCATTATATAAATTCATTGTTTGTTTTTAGCAATTACGACAAAGCGGAAAGACTCCATATATAAATTCATTGTTTGTTGGGTTTTTTTGTGTATAATATTAGATGTATTTATACAATGTTATATTTCCGCTGACCTTTCCAACCACATTTTTGTTTTGAAATTGAGCATCAGAGAGGGTAAACAGACCCCTTTTTTGAAGGGTCCAAATGCCGAAATAAATCCTGGTAATAAAAAAGATTAAATGGCGTAAATTACTTTAAAAATCAAGGTAGTATAACCACACCGACGCTTCAGTAATTGTTTTATTTTTTTCCTCGAACTGAAAAATCAGAGATGAGCGCAAATATATTGCGAAATTGAATCAACTTGAGGTCGCGCCCTCTCCGCTGCTGTAATTAAATCATCATCATATCAATAATACCATCTGCTAAGGAATCTTACACAGATTAGCTCGAGAGAGAGAGACTAGAAGCAATAAAGAAATTTGTTCATGTTCGTGATTCTGTGCGACAAAAAATTCAGCAACGTCAAGAAGCACAAGTTGAATTTGCAGATGGCACAGAACAGTTATTTAAACCTGTTACAAAGGTTACTGAAAGAGTTGCAGAGACTACTGAAGGTCTTATTGCATCAGTAAGACAAACTGCTGAACAAACTGAACACATATCAAAACGAACTAAACAAGCGAAATAAATTTTACGAATGAAATCTATTGATTTTACTTGTGAATAAATTCCTGGCGCAATTGGTAATGTTGCAGGTAAAGCGTTCTCGGCAATCAAGGACAGGCTAGCACGATTAATTCGACGAAAACCACAACCAGTGAAACTGGCTAGCACTGACGTTATGCCTGCAAATGTCAGTAAGATACTAAATCAAGCTACAAATCAAAAAACTATCAGAATTGGCTGATGAAGCAGAAAAGAATATAACTTCAAGTCTTATTTCAGGAAGTGGTCTTCGTGTTAGACGACCATGATTTAGATCATGGCAATTATAATAAAATATTCAATATATCCGATCCAGCGTTTGACATGGATTCGCCAGTTCTCAAAGATGAACCTGTACGCGATTATCAATATTAGTATTATGACGCACGACAACCAAATCAACGTGGACGAGTTGAATTACAAGTACAAGATACAAGCAGATATTTTTTACCCGCTGAACCATTTATTGAAGTAGAAGGTGAAATTATAAAGACAGATGATATTGAATATGCAGCTGATGTTAGAATTAGTTTCGTTAATAACGGCATCATGGTGTTTTCTGAGAGCGCTACGTATATTATCGACGGAAGAAATATTAAATCAATTCAAAAGGACGTCGATGTTGCTACAACAATAGCACTGGACAACAAATTTTTATAAAAGTCATGTTACTGAAACAAAATTAGTCAATTCTTATCAATTTTTATGTGCTGAACACGAATATGACAGTCAAATTGCAAAATTGTCTCTAGTTTTTTTGTAATCTGCAAGAAATTAATGTTTACATAACGAAATGCATTCCAATAGTAAAAGGTCAACTGTAATAGCCTACCTATAAAAAAATCAAGTCATTGACTACATCTTAGATTTCTTCGCCTGTCTCTTGTACAGCTGTTCGGGAGCATCTCTGAGGAGTGTCCAGCAGTAGTCAGCCAGCATTGTAGTGGACCATTTTCCCTGGTATCTTTGTTCCATTGTTGCGATATCTTGATGAAAACGTCCGCCGTGTTCATCACTAACAATACCACAGTTGCTAGGAAAGAAATCCAAATGGGAATGAAGGAAGTGAATCTTTAGAGACATATTGCAGCCAAGTTTCTTATACTTCATCAGCATGTCTTCTACTAGTTCCTTATAGTTTTCTGCCCTAACATTTCCGAGGAAGTTTGTAGAAACTAGGCGAAAAGCATTCCATGCTTGTTTCGCGTCACCTTCCAGCAAGTTGTTGAACCGGTCATCTTTGAAAAGCTCTCGAATCTGAGGACCCACAAAAACTCCCTCTTTAATCTTTGCTTCGCTGAGTCGAGGGAATTTTTCATGCAGGTATCGGAATGCTGGCAAAGTCCGGTCAATGGCTTTCACGAAGTTCTTCATCAAACCTAGTTTGATGTGAAGGGGTGGTAGCAAGATTTTCTGAGCCTCAACCAGAGCTGGGTGTTGGATATTCTTCTCTCCAATGGCTACATTCTGCCTGTGAGTCCATTCCTTCCTCATGTAGTGCATTTCCCTTGCTCGGCTATCCCACTCGCATAAGAAACACATGTATTTTGTATATCCTTGCTGCAGTCCCATTAAAAGGGCAACTACCTTCAAATCACCACAGAGGTGACAGCTGTACTTGTTATACTCAATGGAATTCAGTAGCTGCCTTAAGTTATCGTATGTCTCTTTCATGTGGACAGCATACGCTACTGGAATAGATGGAAGAATGTTTCCATTGTGCAAAAGCACAGCCTTGAGACTCAGTTTCGAAGAGTCCACAAATAGTCTCCATTCTTGTGGGTCATGAGTGATTTTTAAAGCATTCATGAGGCCCTCAATATCGGAACAGAATATCAGATTACTTTCCTTTCTGAAGAAAGGCTCCAATTGCTGGTGGCGCTTTCGATATGCAGTAATTGTGACATCTTCTTCTAGAAGATTCCATTGTTGGAGTCTTGATCCTAGCAATTCTGCCTTGTTCTTTGATAAGTCCAAATCACGAATCAGGTCATTTAGTTCTTCCTGTGTTATTCTGTGTGGGGTTGATGATGCACCACAGTGAAAATCTGGATCACTGCATGCTGATGGACCAGGAGAAGAACAGGTCGACTCACCTTTGTCTTCGTCAGATGAATCAAGAGAATATTCTGCTGGATGTTCTGGAATAGGAAGTCCCTCACCATGTGGAACTGGTCTCAATGCAGACGGAATGTTTGGGTAGACTATTCTCGACTTCTTTCGCTTCGTTATTCCGCCGGAAAGAGGAGGAACCAAGCAGAAGTAACAGTCATTTAGGTGGTTGCTTGGCTCTCTCCACACCATTGGGACTGCAAACGGCATTGATGACCTTTTGCAATTCAACCACTGTGAAAGCTGTGTTGTACATGTAGCACAGCATATATGCGGAGCCCAAGGCTTGTCTTGGTCACCAACCTTGCATCCGAAGTAAAGATGATATGCCTTCTTCACTTGAGAATTGATACTTTTCTTCTGGTTGGCAAATGTCACTTCCCCACAAATATAGCAAAAATTGTCCGCGGTATTAACACACTTTCGAGGCATTACTGTTCTTTATTGTACGTAAATGGATAAAATAATAAGTTTTATGTAACAGTAGCTTGAACTGTCTCGCACAACGTCTAAAATATTTTAAATGCTGAACCTATCTGATTGGGCTTTATATAGTACACTGCTTACGTCAGCTTCAGCAGCCGCCTGGCATTAGTATAATAGGCCTACACATGTATAGTACACTGCTGACGTCAACTTACTTCAGCAGCCGCATGGCATTAGTATTGCATTGCATCAGAAAATGATGCAGTCAACTGTGGATGATGTGAGCATGATGGTATTATGCAATGTTACATCATTATTCCGGATGTTGCTGCAGTCCTACTGGAGAAATTTACACAGTGAAACATAGAAAATGAGGTATATGAATATCTTCAAAACGAGAGCCAATACAAATTTTTCACGGTTATATTCGTGTTCGGCACACTAAAATACTACAGATTAGGGCCTTTTCAAGTCAGTAATGATTTCACTGTTGACCAGTGTAGTAGGTCTAGCAAGATATTCAGATGATTATACAAGATCAGCTGGTCCATCAATGATGTCTACCAAAGACATAGGTGATGCAGGTAAAGTAATGCTGACAAAACTTTCGTTGTGGATGCCAGTAATAACTCCAACGATTGCTGAAGAACAAAAATTACTTTATGTTATGGATCAGGGCGGTAATTCGATATTATCATGGTTATCAGTAACTACATACAGCATATAGCATCACAGAAAGGAGTTTCTGCACCAAGACACATGTTTGTTACTTTTCAAGATTTTGTGCGAGCAAATTCACAAACACGTAGTCATATGATATTTTACAAAATTGGAGTTAGTGAAGTTTCCTTAAGAATAAACGGACATCAAGAACTAGCTGAGGATATATTATTGAATTTTGAAAATAATATTGTAGCACGTTCATATCATCGATTAATGATATTTATGGGACGTCATGAAAATATAGATACTGGTTTTGCAAATATCACAACTAGATTTTACAAATCTGTACCCGATTTATTAATTTTCACTGGAACATCTTGATTTATCTAGACAATCTGTTGTCGGCATTCACTTTCGAGCTCGTGGTTGAATGCGCTTCGCTTGCTCTCCGCTTACGACTAAATTGTTGAGCTATACTTCTTATCCTACTAGCGCTAGAGTAGATAGGTGTGTGTGTGTGTGTGTGTGTGTGTGTGTGTTGTGCTATAAGCTTTCTTGAGTCTATAGATACAAATGGAAAAACCTCTCGCTATAATTGTAACATTAATTAATATCGTTAATTATTTCATTAATTCATTATTTAATACATTATTAAATTAATCATGTAATATGATATCAATATGCAGTGTGTATTTCTTCCAGTCTTTGTTTTAAATCAACTTTGATTAATTGTCCTTTTTCTCGATTCACGTTAATGGGAAAACAATTAATTTGCCTCATTTGGTACTAGTGGACAATTCAGTATGTATTTCGCATAATATTTATTATAGGAAGCACTTGAATAATGTATAACATGTAGCCTGCAGATTTGGTGACCGGACACTCTGGATTTGTGGACAATGTTGCATGGATTTAATCAACATGCACTTCGTACATCATTCTTGATTATAGTGTTATCAAACCCAGACACTTAGATTAAGACAATAACATTTAACTGAATATTTTATTTATGAAAATCAAAGGTTTAAGCTTCATAAACAAGTGACTTTAAAACAGAGAAATTACATATACAATTGAAAATGATGAGGTATTAAGTCAGCAGAAAGTTAGTTAACTAACGAAACTCTAAGTTCCGAACTATGGTGCATTTCCACGGATGTAGTATGTTCAACGTACCTCTCCTATCTCATTTGTTTAATAATTATGAAAATACAACCAAGTAGTAAGACTGGAAATAACAACACTCGTTTTGAATCGACAGAAGGCACTTGACCCAACCTGTTTCTTCCTGGTTCTCTCTGTAATGCACTTTGATTCGGGGGCAGAATGGGTTCTATCCGGAAAATATGAATTAAAAAGTAAAACTCTTTTCACAACTCTGAAAACATAAGTTTCTCCATTTTTCCAATGTTATGTTTTTTTTACGTGTTTGTGTTACAAATTTAGTGAGCGACCACAGTATAAAATTCACGTTCGGGAGAATACTTCCTTATGTTCACCCCACGTCTGTAAGCATATCTTAGAGGATAAATTGATATATATGCATCGTGATGAGTGGTGATACTGGTGTTCCTGAGTCTTAACATTAATGTATAGCCTGTTCATTTGAATTGATGGAGGGGAACGGTAATTCGTCGGTATAGAAGGTTGATGGCTAGATATAAAAAAGACAAGAACGGAATGTAAACTTTAATTACTTCTTAAATAACAAATCAGTGTAAATAACAACGATTTAAACCTCTTATAAGAGGGATGAAGAAAGTTTACATACATGTGATTGATTGAATTACTCTATCATCCTACGAAATGCATATATGCAGTTATACATCGAAGCATGCGTACAAACACACAAACACACATTCAAACATTAATGTTTACATACATACATACATACATACATACATACATACGATTATGTGGTCTTAAACTAAGGAACAGACAATAGCAAAATAATCAAGTCAATTTTAGTCAATACATACAATTATTTCTTTCAGTTATTATGTGAACATATAAGAGGAATTGGAAATATTATGAATTGAATCTTAAATTATCCTAAATGTTATCTCACAAGTGCAAAAGTATAAAGTGTTCTGAATGAATTTCATTGGTGCTTTGAAAAAATTTCAATCCTGAATGTCCAGATACCAGTAGACGTTAATGTGACGATGAGACAATATACCAATGGTGTTGAAGTATCACAATGATACAATCGAGAAAGTCTTTGAATAAATTCACATTAATCCTAAAATAGTGATTTGTCCGAATTGTCAGTGAGCACAATATAATTTAAATGAATCCTTTAAATAACAAATTCCTCCCGGATTATATCTGAACACAACATAACATGTCTTCATAAAGTTTTCATAAAAAATGATAATAAAATAGGAATGAATAATTGTTTACCAGGCCTTAAAATAGAGGGTATCAATGACGAAATAAAAAATAAGAGCGAAAGTTTGTTCACACGGTAACATATATATTTTATATTTTTATTTTCGTTTTTCTTTTTAAAAAGCCTTAAATGTTTCACACGATATTTACTCATTTGTAACATCCTCGACGCTTCAGATGAGCGTGCTATGTACATGCTTTTCACTGTAACATTCGACGATTGTTCAAGAATTAAATGTTAAACGTTTTACTTACACACACACACACAAACACACACACACACACAATAACCAAACATCGCGTTGTTAGTAAAGATAATTTGAACGTGACTGCTTATGCTGTTACAATGCTTTTTCTGATGTTATAAAACTGCAAAACATTGACATGAAAAAGTACCACTATTTATATCATGTCTGCTGGAAATATTGACAGATAAACACAATAAACTAGTTTTAAATATATAAGAAGAATAATGGAGCCGCATATTAGAGCCAGAATTCTTCATCCTTTAACACATGGAAATGGTTGAACTAAAATTAAAATCATAACAGAATATATAGTAAGTTCGAGGTCGTATCTAGAGTGTATTGATCGCACAAATGACTCTCTCTCTCTCTCTCTCTCTCTCGATCTCGATTGATGCTGTTTGTATTGTCACTGCGTAACTATACCAGTCTGCATCCTGTGCCGTATACACGCGATAACAAAGTATATGGTCAAGTGCAATGCACGGAAGTCAACAAGCATAATTTTCGAGATACAGGAATCTGCTGCATTAGCGTGTACCTTGAGGACACATTTTGGTAGGTGAAGTAAAAATTTAGAATAGCTATTTATCATTCAGCTTAGTACGAATATGCGGGTATACATATGACAGAATGGCTCTTAAGTGCGAGATTATATCTCGGAAGTATAAAGCCCCTCTACTTTGGTTCCAGACGTAGACCTGTATGATCGTTATACTTGTATATACGGAAAGCAAACAAATCGAGTTCATAAATATTACGGTGTAGCCAGGTCTAGTCATATTACGAACTCAACTGTTGGCTGACTACCCATTAATTGTCAACGGAGATACTATTATTCTCGTCTATGAAATGCTAAATAAGTTAATTCTCTAACATACCTTACTAAAAACGTCCACATTGACCGCAAATACGAGCTGTGTTCTCTCTCTCTCTCTGGATTTACACTGTAATATGATAGCACAACTATCATCATAAAGTATATGCTTGTGTACGTACAATAGAGTGAATTACTATAGATATGAGCTTTCGTCCTACCTTTCATTCTAGTATCATGCACTAACAGCTCACATCTATAGCTGCTCTTCTTTTCAGATTCTCACACGTTTAAAAACATATTTTTGCATCTCTGTTTAAAAAAATTAGAAAATAAAATGATAGCCCTTTTGTAACCTTCTGTTGACCTGTACATCACTTTGTCTAATTGTTTATTTTCGAATATAATATTAAGAACCAACATTCATAGCGATAACCACGTCGGTCAAATATTTCCTTTCTACTCCATATAAAACTACACAGTTCCTCGAATGTTTGGTACCATCTCAGAATCCAGAACATCATCGTAGTAACCCAGCCTATATTGACATGTTCACGAAAGACTACACTCTTCATAACAACCTTCTGATGAGATGAGCTAGCTGATATATGACGGCCTACTCATCTCTGATAATCAAATTAATTAATAACTGCATGCAGTCTCCTATTTATTCAAGCCGGCACTTTAGTCTCTCGCTTTATCAATTACTTAGCTTTAGATAATTTAACTGCGTACAGTACATTTCACTTTTCCACAAACTGTTATATTGTTTGAAAAAAGCAATTAAGAAGAGACAACTACTACACATCCCAGTGTTTGTCAGTTGTCTCCCTTATACCATGGTTGACATTCATAATATAAACTCTCACATTTTAAGTGCTTGTTCATGCCCACTAAAGCTAATTATGAGTTAGGTGACTGTGTTTGATTAATATAAATTACACGCGAAAATGTGATTGAAATTAATTAATATTTCACATAAGCTGGAAATACACAACACGTCTCTTGAAGTATTGGTGTTGTAAGTGTTGTAGTTGTGTAGGTGCCTTTGGAGTATCCTTGAATCGATGGTGCGCTGCCTGGACGTATTATTGCTAAGGTAAGGCGACTAAACCGTTCTCTTCTCTATTTTCTACTTTCTCTTTTTTTGTTGTTATCTTCTTTACTTCTTTATTGTGCGCTACCTGTCTCCTTTACAAGCACCCGTACATCAAGTCCTACGTGTAAGATCTCGACGCTGATATTTATGTTTTGTGCGTCTCGACGCTAATATTCATGTTTTGCGCGTCAGGGTCTAATAGTCTAACTAACGGCGCTGTGTAGCTTGTTTTAATGTCAACTAACATTGTAACTACAGTCGATATGATTGGGTTAAATCCACCTGTTCGTTGTATTGAAGTATGTGTCTATTAAACAAATATCATTGCCTTTATTTTACACGCATTCTCCTTTTGACGTATAAGAGGATTATGCTAGTTAATATTTGTACCTTAAAATCTCGTTGTTATACAATGTGATTCCTTACCCTCTAATCACCAAAATGAAGTTCAGTAAGTGTTGATATGATTAAAAATGTGATATAAACAGGGAACAACATCCTATACATATTTAGCAGTAAAAGCATAGACAAGTGCCCGTAATTTACAATCCTAAATAGTGTAAAGTACAAAAATGGCACTGATCAATTATATTCCAGTATTGACTGACTAGTTATGAGAAAGATCTATCATAAACGTTGGAAACTACGCCATGCTGGCTTTGATTAGAGGTCCTTCAGAATGATGAGTATCAGCTGACTGATTTGTTCTCCATGAGGGCTACGTAGCAGTGGATTCAGCACATGAATTGTAATTGATGCAATGAAATAATTAAACAAGTTATTAAAATTCAATGTACCACGTGTGGCTGAATTTGGTCACTTACTCGACAGTTCCTGTATGTAATAATAATAATAATAATAATAATAATTATTATTATTATTATTATTATTATTATTATTATTATTATTAATTGTAGTAGTAGCAGTATTACATAATAATAATAATAATAATAATAATAATAATAATAATAATTATCATTATTATTATTATTATTATTACATACTACTAATAATAATAATTATTATTATTATTATTAGTAGTAGTAGTAGTATTACAATAAGTCATTTAACAAAGTAACACGCAGTTCAAGAAAAGAACGCGAAAACACAGAATCGATAACAGTGTAGGGCGAAAGGAAGTTCCTGTAGTTGTTGCAGACTAATTTTTATTGCCCTACTGGATACTCTTGTTTAAGCAATCTTGAGCAATTAGTTATATATACGAAAGACTTTTAAAAATGGTGCTAACAGTTGGCTCGCTAGGAACTCAGCATTAAAAGGTTAGTGTTAGGACAGGTCGACCTGGTGTGATGATAATGTGACTGGGTGGGACATAATGCCACATGTCTGCGGCATGATTCATTAGTGCTAGACATCACTTTAAACTGCCACACTGCAGACATCGTATTGACATGATTGTAAAATTGTTAAAGCTACTTTAAAAATCCAAATCACGCACACGGTTATGTCCCTTACGGCATGCACACTATTTCACGATACAAATTCGAAATTTTCTGTACTATTTTGTAAGGAAAATAAATTATAAACATTTGTATCAAATACTATATAAGATATTCATTTTTGTCTTCTTTGATTACTTATTTATAAACTTCATGCTCTTTGTCAATAAGTTTTCCTGCTGTTTGAAGTTCCCATTGGCTTGCTATTCATTTCAGTTTTCGGCGGCAATGTTTTGCTTTAGTCCTAAGGATTCACCGAAAATCAAATGGGCAAATGCATATAAGATGTGATCTGCTATATTTGGGGACAGGATGGCTTATTGCCTGAACTTTATTCATTACCAGATGGAAGATACTTTTCTATTTACGTTAAAGAGCGGATTAAGCTAGCTTACTTGTATTACCATCACAGCCTGTAGTAATGTTTACCGACAAGGCTCTTGATACTTTTACTGACCGGGATAACTTAATTGATATTGCTGCGTATGATCATGATTCTAGAGAAAAATATCTAAAACCTGAATACGTTGATAAAGTAGAACTTGCAAATTGGATTTCTGCATTATATTTTGCTTCTAAAAATTCGCGTGTTAATACAAAGGATCCAGATTACGTAAAATTTTGACGGGATATAAATGACAAAATAAAACAGGATAAACGACAATCTCCAGGGAAAAAAAACAGGTGCTACTGGTAGTGGTTTGGGAAATAATTATGTTTGTCCTGATAATATCCTCAATGATGTGTCACGAGGAAAACGTGCCGGAAATAACTCACCAGAAATAATTAATGAAGCAGCTGATATTTGTCGGCGATTATTTCAAGGTGATATCATGGATATTGGTGTTTACCGAGAACTTATGGATAAACTTGTTGATGATTAGTTGTCACCATGATTAGATAAATGGTAAATAAAATAAAAATGATCATGTACAATAGACATTATAGACCCGTACAGGTCAGAGCGGTAAACTCACGATTACCAATCTACAGAGCAACTTACGGAGATGGACTTGGTGATGTTGTTCAAGGGTTATTTAGAAGATTAGCTCCAAAAGTAGCACCTGTTGCAAAACAATTATCTATGAAAGCTATTGATGTTGTTCGTGAAAAAGTTCCTGGTGCAATTGTCAATGTTGCTGGTAAGGCGTTTTCGGCAATCAAAGATAGACTAGCACGATCAATGCGACGAAAATCACAACCAGTAAAATTGCTAAGCACCACAGATATGTCCGCGGACGTCAGTAAAATAATAAATCAAGCCGCAAATAAAAAAACTAGCAGCCTTGATGGATCAAGAATCTGACGAGGTACAAAGAAATATTACTGCAAATTTGATAGCAGGAAGTGGACTTCGTGCTCGTCGATAATTGATTTAAATCGAAGATATATAATAAAATGTTTAAACGTATATCCGACTCAGCATTTAAAATGGATGAACCGGTCCTCAAAGATGAATCGGTACGTGATTATTAATTTTATTCCTATGATGAAAGAGAACCAAATCAACGGGGGCGTATCGAACTTCAAGTTCAGGATACAAGTAGATATTTCTTACCCGCTGAGGCATTTATTGAAGTAGAAGGTGAACTTGTAAAGACGGATAATACTGCATACGATGTCAATGCACGAGTTGGTTTTGTCAACAACGGGATCATGGCATTATTTGATAGCGCCACATACATGATTGATGGAAGAAATATCGAATCGATTCAGAAGGATGTCGATGTTGCTACAACAAGAATTGGTCTAGCAAGATATTCTGATGATTATACAAGATCAGCTGGTCCATCAATGATGTTTGCTAAAGATATTACCGACAACGCTGATCATTCTCAATATATTAAAGTACAAACACCACGAGGTACTGCATCTGATCCACAACCAGTTGAACCTGAATACGAAGATAGACCAGGTGCTGCTTTTAATATTATAAAAGGTATTAATAGAAATTTCAACTTGGGATTTGCAACACGCCGAGCGATGTTGTTAGAAAATAGAAATTTTTCGTGTGCGATTCCGCTGTCTCACATCTTCGGATTTTGCAGAGATGTTAGAAAAGTCATCTTTGGAGTTAGACACACAGTTGTGCTTGTAAGAAAAAGTGATGATAATGATGCGATCTGGATGGGTGGTGGTGTTGCTGATGCTGGTAAAGTAAATATAACGAAACTCTCATTGTGGATGCCGGTATTAACTCCATGGGTCACAGAAGAACAGAAATTATTTTCTTTTATTGATCAAGGCGGTAAATCATTGCTATCATGGTTAACAGTAACCACAGATACTGTTCAAAGTACCATTAAAGGTATATTTACATGGCACATAGCATCACAGCAAGGTGTTTCTGCGCCACGATATATTTTTATTGCGCTGCAAAATAATAATTGGTTGAATAGTCAGGAACGTTCATATATGATATTTGACAAATTCGGTGTTAGAGAGGTTTCGTTGAGGATAAACGGAGAACAAGAACCAACGGAAAATATACTACTAAATTATGAACATAATCATATAGCTGGTGTATATCATCGTTTGATGATATTCATGGGGCGTGATCAAAATGTAGATACTGGGTTGCAAATATCACAACATGATTTTAGAACTCGGTATCCGATCTATTATTTTTCGCTGAAGCATCTTGATTTATCGAAGCAATCTGTTGTTGATATTCACTTTAAAGCCAGCGTGAATGCAGGTGGTGTTAATTACAGAGCAATCGCGGTTATACTCAGCGACAAAACAATGTTGCTTGAAGGTGGTAGTGGTCGAATGAGAATCGTTGATGCACCAGTGGAAAATCTAAAATCATTATTTGGAGCGTGGCAAGTATTTATCATAAAATGTCATACAATCACGTTAATGTCACTCTGACTCCCGGTCAGGTGAAAAAATTACAATCAAATTCAACAAAAAACTGCGGAACAAAAATAGCGTTAAAACAAGATCAGATTTCTAGTGGTGGTCCAAATAAACTGTCACTAACCGAGAATCAGATTTAACACTTCAATAAAGCACTGAAATCAAAAACTGGAGTTCAACTTGTTCTTTCTCCGAGTGCCAAATAGGACATGGTTAAAACAGGTGGTATTTTTCCGCTTCTTGCAGCAATGTTAGCATTAATAGCTGGTGCCGCTCCAGCCGTAGCAAAAGCAGCCGCGTTAAGTGCTGTTGGATCAGTTGCTGTAATGGCTCTAAAGAAAGCAACAGGAAAGGGATATAAAAAAGTGAAGGGGTCTAAGATTACCAGGAACTTACCTGGGGAGAGGCCTAAGGTTACCAGGAACCTATCTAGGAAAAGGTCTGAGGATTCCAGGAACCTAAACTTGACACCGATGTCAAATTTTGATTTACTTGATGCTGCTAAACAACAAAAAATAAAAAACTTCAGAGGTGTTTTTATGCGAGATCAATTACCGAAACAACCGAATGAACTCGAAACAGGTATTATTAATCTTGACTCGAATTCAGGACCCGGTACTCATTGGGTATCATACGCGGTTGATCCACGTGGAATCCTTTATTTTGATTCATACGGGTTAGCTCCACCGCGTGAGTTTATCAAGTATGTCGCGCCACTTCACGCGTAAGTTTGGCATTCAACGCTACCCACACAAATAATGACAGATCCGCCAATATGCGGCCGTGAAGTAATTAATGTACTCGATGCTATATCAAAATCATCCAAACCACCACATAAAGTCGTGCATGATTATACAAGTAACCGATTCGTTTTAAACAGATCTTAGATCTTATATAATGGTTGATATTTACGGAAGAAGATCATCTTCTACTGGCGTTAAAAAAAGAAAGATGACATTGATCTGTCGAAGTACACGACTAAAGATGAACTCGCTGATATTAAGAATCTTGCTGAAGTTGACCCAGATGAGGTTGTTATTTTTCAGGATCGATATGGTAAACTGAAAACTAGCAATATCAGGTGGAATTATATAGTTCGACGTGTACTCGGTGCGGTCACGGATAACATCCCTGTGTTTACTGACAGCGGAAAAATCAGGGATTCAAGTACATCGTTTGCAACTATCAGAGATGAAATTGCAAAAAGTGTTGCTAATCGCGTAAAAAATACCGGTGACACAATGACGGAAGAACTCAGCATGAACGGAAATAAGATAGTAGTTTTAAGAGATCCAACATCCGACGAAGACGCAGCAACAAAGAAATATGTTGACGTTAACTACAACACCGTAGATGGTAAATTATCCACTTTGCGGGCCGAGTATGACGTTCATGTAAACGCGTTCACAAATCTCCGTAGAAATTTTAGAAAACTTAACGAAACCGCAGATGAATTTTTTGGTAATCCGTTGACCGTTGACGCAAAACTGTCTGATATAAAAAGAACACTCGAAGATATCAAGAAAACACAGAAAGATATCGTAGCGGAGATTCCTGAGATCGTCAACAAATTTAATCTGATTAAAATCTCACCCGGAATAACTCCCGGGCATATTACCAACATCATGTGCACGGTGTCATCGGGATTCGCAACATGGTCAGTGCAGAATAAAACTTTCAAATATACCGCAACAGTCACTGGCGTGTACAGGCTGTCTGTGTTTAGTGCTGCAAAATTTGAGATATTTACAAAGTATCTATGGCGACATTCCACCGATAGGTTTTCCGGGTTGTGTCTGTTGTGTTAAATAAAGGAACCGAAGAAGAATTTATGCTGGAAGCAGCTGACAAGACATTAACCTCAACATCTTACTGGTGGTGTTTGGAATTTTAGCTGAAACGCCTCAATTATTTACTGAATAAAATAATAATGAGTACCCCAATCGACGTTCAAAAATTAAGGTACAATCAAGCACGTGAATGGCAAGCAGCGTTGAAAGATATCGTCGAACAATATACAGTAAAAATAAAAATATATCGACGACGACTAGTTATCGTCGACGTGATTGTTTATTCAGTATCCGCTGTTGTTGCTGTAACCGGTGTGTTATTATCAACAATGATAATGATGGCACCAGTAGCCGTGACAATCTGTATTTCAGCTACATCAACGACTGCAGGCGTTCTTAATATTATTGCAAAACAAATATGTACTTGCACGAATGAAAAATTATCCGATTACCTGAAAAAAATTACATACGGCGACGGTCGCATATTCCAAATTATCTTTGTTGTTATCGGCGAGTCTCAGTGATGGAATTATATTTGATTTCGAGTTTTCAGAGATGTTTAAAATATACAACTGCGCTGGTATTAAAGGTACGAGTATTAATAATGACATCAGTAGAACTACTCCAGCAGATTGTGACAAGCACAACCCTGCACAAGACCTCGATGATCTCAGTAAGCTCGACTAATCCTGAATTTAGCATCAATTTTCCAACTGCAATTCCAGTAAAAGAAATTGCACTAGCACAATTACGAGTATATCATAGTTGGCCAAATATCAGATCGAAATCATTTAATGGTACACCAGCAAATAATTCGCTTGTATTTGCTAATAAAAACAAACCAGATGGAACACCTGACTGTAACATTGTTGGAATACCAACTGGTAGTTATCAGATTGAGCAAATCAACGATGAATTTCAGCGCAGAATCAAAAATATCAATTAACGTTCTTGAACCAACGCTATCTTCTGCAATAGAAATAAACTCTCCTGATTATGCCGTAGATATTTATCAGAGTTCGATCAGAACGGTGTTAGGATGGCCTGAAATCCCACCACTGATACCACCACCGTTACCAGAACCAAAAAAGTCTGATTATGTCACGGACAAGCAATCATACCACGAAATTACCCCATCATACAAACAACATTTACTTGATATAAAAAATGCAACTGTGAATATCGACATTTTATTTTTCAACAAGAATATTATTCAGTGGAATATTGCTATTGAGTCAGTTCCTGGAAGTGGAAGAGAAGAAAGAGGAAAAAGAAAAATAGATGTTTACTTAAGTCAAATTATTGAATACTTTAAAGAAATTAATAAAAAACATAAAATGCATCTACAGCTGCTACGGCAAAGTTTCCAGGAACATATTTTTCATACAACTTTACGCAGCGAAGTCATCAAACACATTGAAATACTAAATCAGCTCGCGTCCGACATGGAATATATTAACTAGCGATTAAATCGGGCAATAATTAATCATATTGACAACGATCATTTTAGGTATAAACAACAGTTTTTAAACGCGCATTCTTTGACAGAAGCTACACTGGTAAATTTTAAATTTCCCGGGTATAACGCAGACGAGCTAAAAAAATCCACCACCAAAATCATCGATGAACACTTTCCTGAAATACTAGCTGCGTGGAGAAAAACAATACCACCGGCAACTGTTCTCAAACATAATAATGATCCATATAGAAGCGGACACCATGTATCCTCCAGAATCGTTAATATAACATCGAAAATCGCGGTTAATCTAGTTTGTGATGTGATCGATGGCAGCTATCAAATAGATCTTGGAAAATCAAATCAGGCTCAACAAGGATATATCTTATACACGTTCACCCCACAAGTTCCCCCTGGAAGTTTAATCGTGCAAAAACCAACTAATCCTGTTTATCTGCGGTGTCATAATAACATGTTCACACGAATAAATTTTAAACTCACTGACCACCTTGGACGCTTAATTGACCTACGGGGAGAGAAATTAATTGTGAATCTGTATGTAAAGTCGTAAGATTTTTATCGTAATGATCTTTGATCAGAAATATTTTATTTTTTCAGAAATATTTTATTCATTCTGAAATATTTAATTTTATAAGAAATAGTTTTATTATTCTGAATATTTTATTTATTCTGAAATATTTTATTTATTCTGAAATATTTTATTTTATCAGAAATATTTTATTTTTATGAAAATGATGGGGTAGTTAGGTACTCAAAATTATGCAAATCGATCAGTTTGTTATTTCTGATGGGGTGGTTGATAATCAAAATTATGCAAATCGATCAGATTGCTAATTCTGATATGAGTTAGGTACTCAAAATTATACAAATCGATCAGATTTTATGACAAAACAATATTTCAGAAGAAACAAAATATTCGGAATAATAAAAATATTTCAGAATAATAAAAATATTTCAGAATAATAAAAATATTTCAGAATTAAAAAAATTCAGAATAATAAAAATATTTGATAATTAAAAAATATTTCAGAATAATAAAATATTACTCATGCTCATGCTCGGTCGTTTCATCAGTAACGAAGTTACTTTGGATCGTTTCACGATCCAACATAATTTTTTTTATTGTCTTACACGAGCATTCATTGTTTTCTTTGCCACGTATTCACGAGATAACTCCAATCTAATTTTTTCTACTGCGACAGAGAGGGACGAATTCCTTGACCTGATCATCTTTACTGCAGCTAGTGACTGGAACATCGCCGCCAGATTTCGTTTTATAAACTTGCATTCAGACGACAGTGTATAACCACTATCAATTTTACGTTGTTCTAAAAATTCAAAATCAGAAATAATCTTTTCAGGGTTCAGTTCATCAGATATATTAATACCGTCTTTTTCTAATTTTTTTAATAGCAACAATTAAATCATTGATATTTTCATGGTTCATTATTTAGTATATATATATATATATATATATATATATATATATATATATATATATATATATATATATATATATATATATATATATATTTAAAAAATAGGCGGTCATTGCTGACCCTTTTCGTTTTGAAGCATATTTACTACATTGTAGAAGCATATCTACAGCATTGTATTTACATATTTACATATTTACATCATCGTATTTACATATTTACATAATTATATTTACATATTTACATATTTACAGTAGGACGGCACAACATGCAACCTTAATTAACTTAATTCTAATGACGGCACAGTACATATATTAGCAAATTTACAGCATTGTAGAAGCATATTTACAGCATTGTATTTACATATTTACAAGTATTTACAAGTATTTACAGTAAGGACGGCACAACATATACGGGGGCCTTCTCCACACTCAACAGATTTTGACACCCCCCCCAAAAATCAGCCCGTGGGTGATACAAAACATGTATCCACCACTTTTGACGTGATGGGAGAGTGTTTTTTTCTGTTGAGTTTCGAGGCTTTTAAGCGAAGCCCCCAATTATTTATAAAAATCGTATATAAGCGTAACCACTGACAGTTGTCAGTCATGGGACTCGATTGCCAGACCTCGAGTTTTATAATTCGACGCTCTAGCAATGAGCTACTAAAGCATCTGATATATATATACGTTTCAGAAATTATTATATATTTACGGTTTCTGAATAGATTGTAAGTTATATATATTTCTGCATTCAAACAGCGGTTTCTGTATAGATTGTAAAATATTTCTGCATTAAAACAGCGGTTTATGAATAGATCGTAAATATTTCTGCATTAAAACAACGGTTTCTGAATACATTGTAAAATATCTGCACTAAAACAGTGTGTTCTGAACAGATCTAAAAAATAACTTGCTATATTGTACGATGTAACAACGTTTATTTTTCTATTTTGTAAGATAGAAACCATAAAAATCCTTCTACGAGTACAATTATTGATATTAATTACGACGTATATGGTTATTTAACTAATTACGACCATAAAAATCACAATCTACGGAGAAATATATGTTTACAGAATGATCTCCTTTCGCTCAAGTCGAAAAATTAAGTAGTATGTGAGTGGGAATTTCTGACCAAAAAATAAATAATTATATAAATAGTTAATAAATATAATTTGAGGTAATTACTTGCTAAAGATGATAGTTTATCTCATTAACAATAATAGAAAATAATTTTTTGTTTATTTATTTTGAGAAAGCGGATATGTATATATTTTCCGCGACTTTTTGTACTGTATACGGATGAATATCAAAGCATTTCGCAACTGAATTGATTGATTGAAAATCTCTCTCTTCGCTAGTCTCTGTATTGAAGGATTTAATCGCTCTAGGAATCTTTATGTAGAATTCTCACTTTGTGTAATAGCCTGAAGATTGGATAAATTATTATGATGTAATCGATCACAAGACCATCTTTGATCACCCCGAAGAAACATTCGTATGTGAATCGGTGACAGAAATACTTCTTCTTCCCAATAGTAAACATTAGATAACCAGTATTAATAGCAGTACCAACTGGTTTTTTCAATCGACATTGCCTAATTACACCATCACGATTTGATTCGTAGTTCGTTATTATAGGATGCTTCACAAATTCTCCGTTCATTATAAAAATATTATTTGTTTAATTCATAATTTGTCTGAAAACTTAGTTAGATAATCCTCCACGGATTTTATAGCGTTGTTACTGTTGTTATTTTTTTGTCATAATATCTTTTAATCTCCGATATTTTTGCATCACAATTTGCACACAACTGTGTTTTTCTCGTACTCCAACACCACATCGCAGACATGGTATTTGTCCTAAACAACCCTAAGAACGCTCTGCAAATGTTGTCCGCGGAATTCCTTTTTACAGGATTTATTACAAGGGGTCAATGAACCGATCATGAACCATTTGCATCGAGATATTGTATACATCATTTTTTAATTTAAATACTTGTTTGAAATATAATACGAATTCGATAGATTATCCAGAATCAAGCCTTGGAAAGCAGATAAATTTAATCTTGACAGAATATCTCCTGACCTTCCGTGGCGAGATCTGGTTGATCCGAAAAATAAAAGTTTGATTAATAAAATTCACGACGCCAAGAAAGAATTTCACGCAGATGGTGCATCTCATGTCTGGTCAACGTTCAAGATATCATAGACGCTACAATGAACGACAAACGAGCAGCAATTATCATTAACTATCTTGATAATCGCAAATATCTTTTCAGAATAAAATTTGTCGTGCTAACAGAAACAGATGATTGGACTATCCGTGACAAATATGATCCTGTTCATGCTAATAATAGAACTGTCTTACTAAGTAAAGATTCCAAACCAGGTCTATTGACTGGTATTGACAAACCGTATTATGAACGAGCATATCCTGTAACAGCAGTTATTTATGGAATCTATCCGATAAATGAAAAACCCAGCGTTGATAATCTCAAACCGATGAAATTTTCAAAAATAAACTGTGTAGCTGAACGAGTAACAGAACATTTTACTGTTTAGACTCGTGGAAACGGTTTAACAGATAAAAAAGTAAAATAATAAAAACGAGTCGGGAGAAATGGTTAAAGATACCGGGGCGTCTATCAAGGATGTTGCCGAGTTAGAAGAAAAAAAATTCCCAATAACCGTAGTGACGATAACAAGAGAAATATTATATGAATCAAAATATAAATCGAAAGGAACTTCGATTAAAATTATTGATCATAACGCGCACGCGTGGACTAGCACAGTAACAATATTTCTACGAGATCGAGCTGTTAAATTTTACCGCGGAGATATGTTTGATTTTATTAACGAAATAAGTAAAAACGATCCTGTGTCAGTATGGTTGTTTCAAAGTTCTGAAAACGACGAATCAGATATGGAAGAAAAAAGTAAATTTGATCAGTTTGTAAGACCGGATGGTGTTATTTATCGAACAGATCTTCTCCACGAGAAAATAAAAAATCTTGCGCTTCAATATACTGATGATGCTGACGAACTATTAAGAAACTGTTTTACTGTTCCGTCAGTTGCGGCTCATTTTGCTAGAACGACAAATTCTTGGAAACCAACTAGATTTGATTTTCTCAATGATGTAATATCGAGTTGCGTCGAATACGGACACGGCGAACTATGGAATACTAAATACGATCATAAAGGTGTCATTTCGGTTGATATGGTTGCATGTTATCCGGGAAGTTTTCTCGGATACGGAGCTTGTTTTGTATACTTCAAGAGATTCGGTCATCCGACACACGAAATGACGCTAGTATCGATAAATGGACCATTACCGGATTTTGACCTGACTGGATTTGCTTGTGTCTAATCATTCGAGTTTGCTAAAGATCTTCATACGATCTGTTATGTTTGGTTCGGTAGGCATTTTTCAGAAAAAATGTGGGCACAAATAGTACTATTACGATATATGCTTGATTGCGCGATATTAATATGGCTGACAATTAGCGAAGCAATTATATCATACCAGAAACAAATCGAAGTTTGGTTACCACAACAAAAGAAATATTCTGATGATGAAAACCCGAAGAAAACAGATTACGAGAATAAAATCGCACAAGATCTTGGCAGAAAAATAATCGGTAAATTGACCCAAGGAGGATCATATGATCATAAACGACATTGTACAAGATTGATCATGGACGATGCTGAGTTAGATTTTCTAATCGCTGATACAACGAATAGAAACACGTTTATAAGTCGAGAAATAGCTTCCTTACCAAATGGAAATAAACTAGGTACAACTGTGAGCTATATGGACGGTGAGTCACCTCAATATACTAATTTAAGATCATCAATGTTAGCGTACGTTTCGATAAATTTATTATCGATGATAAATAAGGTTTCTGAGTTTACTGTCAGGGTTGCCACGGATTCGTTTTATATCAATAAAAAATATTCAGGACTGTTAGAAAAATAAAATATAGACACTTGTGCATCGTGGGGTTCGTGGAGAATAAAAAAAAATATACTTAATTATTCCGAATCAGCTGATGTTGCGGATAAAGATATTTATTGTAAAAAATATCAAATATTAAAGCTATTGTCTGCACCATCGGTATACGATCCAATAACTAGAAATAAAACGGTTTATCTAAACGGACCTGGAAGTTCTGGTAAAACCACTCGAGCGATCGAAATATTTCAGAATTCAGATATGATCGTGCTAACACCTACACACAGACTCGCGCGAGAGATGAAACAACGAGGAGTACAATCATGTACTTATCACAGCTATTTTAGGTACAAAGGTGATGCATGGACTCCTGATCGAATGGGAGAAAAATATTTTCCAAGGATTATAATATGGGATGAAATATGTACAGTATCATCAGAAACATTAAAAACATTTCTTGATTGGTTATTAACAAGAAATACTGCTGTGATAATGTGCGGCGATCACGGTCAACCACCACCTATAGAAGGACCATCTCCACATGATTGGCTGAAAAATTTCGTTGATTACTATGAAGAAATAACTGATGATCATAGAGCACTTGATGCAGAATTAAGAAAATTAAAAAAATTAATCAGACTACAAACGAATAAAATTCAGTGTGAAATTATGCGCGAGATAATTTCAGTGTCGAGAGTCAGAAGAATATCTCAACTGCGGAGAATAATCATGGACTCGTCAGTGATCAATGATGACTTCGACGGTGATATAATAAGAACAAAATTGGCTGGTTATAAACAAAGTGACAAAAAAAATAAACGCGATTTTGTTCTTGATGTTGAATTTATTAACACACTGAAACAACAGCAGAATAATCATTGTGCAAGTTGTAATTGTATAATGTGATGGCGGTATCTGAAAAATGATCCAAGATAATTTACCGTAGACAGAAAAAATAACAATCTTGGTCATACACGAGAAAATACTATGTTGACCTGTCTTGAGTGTAATCGACGTCAGGGTGCTGGCACCAGTGCTATTTAAGTGATTTGGGTGGTAATTGTGTGTCCTCGGGAAATATTTGTATATGTTCACGTACAAATTCACGTTGAGGAGCAGTTGAATCCAGTCTGTAGATTGCTGGTCTACCAGTGGATCTTGTTATACTAGATATATTGTGCGTCGTAATAGTCCAAATAGGATTAGTTGCTTTTTTTCACCGGGTTCATATAAATACCTGACGGTGATATTACCTGATACTGATTGTTTTTAAAAATCACATTGTTGTGTAGGTATATGCGCTTTTGTAATTGCATGAATAGGTTTCATGTTGGTTGTTCGAGTAATCTCATTATTTAATGCAGTTATCACATATGGTAATCTTGCCACTCATTCGCGAGATCTCGTATCCTGAATAAATTGCTTCGCGTATTGATATCCAAATAACCGCTCAGCGAGTGTTCGATTAAATCGTTCAACAATTGTCTGATCACGATGAATCGCAGTATGTCCTCGTCGTATTTTGACATTATGTTGTTTCATCAACGATGATATTGGACCAAGAAATTCTTTGCCAGGATCAACCTGTAATAGTTGTGGCCATCGTAGACCACCTCGTTGATAAATTCGTTTAAAAGCATCGGCTGCTTCAGATGATGTTTTAGTTGATAGCGGTTCTGCATCTTTGTATATTCTTGCAACATCAACAAAGTTAGCGCGTATTTGTATGTTATTTGACGTCGACCAATTTTAACGGTATCATGTGGTAAAAATAATATATCAGCCTGATGAACTTCATTAGGAACACTAACATCAAAATGTGCAAATCGAATTTGCTTAGGTGGCGGTAGATAAATTTGCCATATTGCTTGTTTGGATAACCATTTTGCGGCTGTAGAGTACTTGACTTTTGCTGCATCAGCGAGTTTACTAATTGCTGCTTTACCCCTCCAGTATCCAATTGGGGAATTATAAATCGATTCCATTTATATTTTACCAGCCCCTAGCGCTAATTTACCTTTCATCCCGGATCTTACTAACCAATTAGCTAATGATTCTCTTATATTTTTACTTTTTATAGAATTCAATGAATGAATCAATTTCACATCTGCAATATGTCTGTCTTGTAGGTTTTTGCTTTTATAAGCTACATCATGAACATGACACGCTTTACCAACAACGTTTACTGGTTCCTCGCCTGGTTTCGGTTGATCCTGATTATCAAGCCTAATATCAAGTCTGGTTCTAGGAAAACAGTAATTATATCCTGGTAAATGTTTTTCTCCAGATTATTTAGCCCAGGGAGTGCCTGGGAACTTTGACATTAATTTAGCAATATCACCACCATCTTTTTTAGGTAAAAAAGAAATCTTTTTTCTGTTACATATTGCACATTTTCCACCATATGCTATTCTCGCATTTTTTGTTGTAACCGTGGATAGATCATTAGTTGGGGTTTTAGTTCTACAGCGTAAACAGTATAGATTCATAGGTTTATATCATATGGATATAATTGATTTCTCAGCGACTCGAAAACGAGAACCTGTCAAACATCATCCTGCATTACCGAACTCGATCAGGATGATAATAATAGGACCATCTGGAAGTGGAGAGACACAGTTGTTACTTAATCTTATAATGAGATGGCTAAAATGGGATTAGTTGTATTTGGTAGCCCCGTCTGTAGATGGTCAACGATGTCATGATGTGCTTAAAGGTTTTATTGAAAATGCAAGATTATTGGACAAAGATAACGATGTTATCGAGTTTATCACTGATACTGATGAAGCACCATCAGTAGATTCCATAGACGGATTTATTAATAATGTTGTTGTATACGGTGATGTGATGTTGGACAAACAATCAAATCCTGTTAGAATATTCTCACGCGGAAGACATAAAAACACTGATGTGATTTATGTTACTCAGCGATACACACAAATACCAAAGGTGATCAGAGACAACTGTAATATTTTAGTTGTGTTTAATGGAGTTGATACACATACGTTGCGAAATATTCATCAAACTTGGTGTTGCGGTGACATGGATATAAATAAATTTAGAAACGTTTTTCACAAGCGCAAGCTACTCCGCATGGATTTATAACAATACATTTACATGATCCCAGAACAAGATATCGAATCGGACTTGAAAAAAGTTTTGGATAAATTAATAGCAGCAGGAAGGGCCGGACCTCATATATGTAAACAAAGTACATACTTTTTTTCGTATGATGTTTTGTTTTAAGCAAATTATATTTCAACCAAGTGGTCTGTTAGCCCTTCCTGCTGCTTTTTTACATGAAATCTCATTTTGAAGTATGGGGTAAATGCTAAATTAGTATTTTGACCTTTGATTTGGCTATTAAATATTATAACTTAATTTGAATTAACCACTATCACCAAAGTAAATTTTAATCGGTGTTGACATGAAGAAAAACACAAACCCTAGTTGAAATTTTTATTTTATTTAAGCTGTCAAGCTTGCAGCAAAAGCACATGTGCAAAAAGGAGATGTGTCAAATCACAGTGTTATACACATCGATACAAAGAATAGCATGGAACCGCATACAAATTGTTTTCGTAAGCTAGACTAAATATATTTGTTATTAATACATTCTAGAACTATTTTAAAATTATTGAAAACATAAGCAAGGTTGAATGCTACCAGCTGAGCAAGGCAGGAGTCAATACAGATAGTTGTGTGTTGTGTTCTCTCAGAGTTTGTAGTTTTAATATGGATGGGACAAAATAATGTTGTCTCCTCAGCGCTTACGAGGATATCGTTCACTCATATATAAATTATGTTTCGTTGTTGGTATGATGTTTTGTTTTAAATGTGACACACGTTTTTCGAGACGTAATACATTTGTCCCTTGTCTGTCTAGGGCAGAGATATCTCCCGTAAGTGATGTGGGGTACCTGGGTATGCCCTTGTTCAATAAATAATCTAAGCTTGCTCTCTAGGACAGCGTAGGATATAAACTGTTATTTATCTGACCAAACTTAAGCTAACATGGACTGACTGGCAACTAACAGTACATTTTTATGCATTTTTTATGCATGTTCCGGTGACACACTGTCCCTTCTCATTTCGGTCTTATTTGTTATTGTCTCTTATTCCGTTTAATAATTGTAAAACTTAAAGACTATTCAACATAAATAGTTAATTAATTTTCCCAATGATACTTACTGTTTAAATTAGAAAAGAAGAATCACTATCTGATTGATATAGGTTTGACTATGTATATGAATCTTCGATGATAAAAGTAAATAAAACTTGAATTAATTTGCAGCACATGACAAGACTGCCAAATTTTGATCATTATTACAAGCTTGAGTTTGTGTAAGCAATACTCCAGTCAGTATCAATCAATATGTTAGGAACTCAGTATAGTTTACGATGATGTTGAGTTGTTTAACAGAACATTTATCCATATCACGTGAGGAATTAGCATCAACGACTAAATTAAATATGTACGTCTCAGAAACTCTCATAGAGAGTTGCAGTTGTTTATTTTAAGCAATAATACCTCCTTTTTATTCGCGCATGTTGTTATTGTTTCTTAGCATGTTTCTATTTTCATGTCCAAAAGATTCATAAAAAATGTAAACTAAGTGCTCGGTCCGATTCTGTTATTTAGTATATATATATTTACACTTGTTCCTCATACATTCTAGGGAGCTTGTAAACATATAAAGATTGGCTATCTGCATAATATTACACAATGAGCAACCCTGACAAGGAAAAAAAGGGGTGGGGTGGAGGGTGATGGCCTTCCTCTAAGCAAAATGACTTGGGTTCACAAATGTTGGAGGACCGGCTTCAAAGGCTCAGTGGTGAGCGCGCCGGTCTCTCAACCGCAATGGTGCTGTTTCGAATGCTGCTATCGGATCAGATTCGGTCAGCTATCGTGGAGTGTCTTTGGGCAATTCACGTTTTGTTTTTCAAATTCAGTTGGCACTAAATAACCTCCTTGTATTTCTGTGCCGTAATGCAACACACAAATCCAAAACCCAACAAGTCCGCAGGAACTACTACATACCCATGGGCAGGTAGCAAAAAGCTTACAATGATGAGTATCGTGGCTACATATGCGATATATATATATATATATATATATATATATATATATATATATATATATATATATATATATATACTGTTTGTTGTTTTCATTGGTATGGTTGTTGTAAATTGAGAAACACTTCGGTTCGACTATATACGCTGTGACAGGATCACCTGTCTTCTTTTGGCACCATTATTTCTCTTAAATGATCTGAAGTATTTGTTTCAAATTGACAATCTAAGATTTCTCACTTGCGTATCTGACAATGTGTGGCATGCGTTATTTAGTAGATGAAACTGTATTTATTTCATTCAAAGTTCGCACTGAGGTCGAATGATAAATAAATGGTGTTTTGGTACCTATAGGAAATCAATGTGTCAAAGAATATATAATCAAATACACTCTACCAGACGTCCGTACCTATGCAAATAATTTTAATTCGGTGTCATATCATATATTTATAATGTGTGCAATGGATGCCCACGGCCTTAGTCAAACTTTGATGTGGAATAAATGAAACAAAATGCACGTACTTTTGAACTGAAACCAGATACACATAGGTATAGGATAAATATTCCAACGTTTGCACCGGTGAGTTACATATGCTTTTAATCACCCATGCTGAAATATTTAGCGGAGAAAACAATGTAATCCATATTTGAAAACACATGAGATCATGACTCTGCAAAACAAAGTTTGCAGTGAACGTCATCTTGTCACAATTTCTCTTCTATACAAGTCACATCTGATAAGTATGTTTTTAAATAATCACGCTCAGTTGACTATAGTAGCTTGTTATTATGGATAGAGCTTTACTTAAAAATCATCGTACTAAGTACCGTTAAACCTGTTTGTACAGTACACTCAATAGAACAGACATACTTTCTGTCAACATCTTCTGCCTTTTTCGCTTAAACGTTACTGGTAATTTTATATATTACATCACATGTGTATTTCAGGCTAATTTGTAATAAAAAACATTGTAGTAACATAGTGCTATAAACCAAGTTATTCAGCAATAAACATCACCTTTATCGTTTATGTTACAAGTAACATAGTATTGTGTATGTTGTCAAACTAACTGAATAACAGCAAATACCCCTGCCCAATATTCCGCATATTAAGAACATTAATAAGGTTACGTGTTATTAATTGGGAATTACTGAATATAAGCAGTGATTATGCATTCCCTATGTACATGTGTCCTATTAAAAATAAAAGTTATTTTGTTTTATATGATCATTACGCTTCGGATTGCATAGTTCACTTGGTGGAAGCCATGTTTGTATAGGTCTCTTCAAATTCAAAGATCATGGTTTTGATGTTTTTTCCTCGCTATCTCCAGGGTATGTTATTAACATCCTTTTCTTAGAGAATGGAAAAATGTTCTTGTCCTTTTTGTGGCGTCTTTTTGAATTCTGTAAAAAACAAAGTGATCGGTATTTCTCAATAAAGTGAAGTTTTCAATATTAATTTATATGTTAACATAAGGATTTAAATCATGTATTTGGCACCCAAAACAAATTTGTAATTTATTTGGTATTGGTCTCTAGTACATATATATATATATATATATATATATATATATATATATATATATATATATATATATATATATATATATAGAGAGAGAGAGAGAGAGAGAGAGAGAGATCTTCTCCGGCATCACATCCCACGATGGAGATGCCTCTATAGTAAAGTTGCTCTTTTAAAAAAAACAGAATAATTGCACCTAGTTCCAGACCGTATAGGTAATACTTCTTAGTATGGAATCATCATGACTGTTCAATATGGGCAGCTTCGCATGATGAACATATGTACCAGTCACTATACCACATAATTTTATCAGTAACTGAAAGAATAAGCTGCCGTCATAAAAGACTGAGCTAATTCTGCACTCAGCTAGAAGTAAAAACGGGAACTATATCTCTCGCAACACTTGAGGATCACATTGATTAGGCATTGCGCATTTTCGTGTACTATTTATTGTTCGTATAAATCAATACAAATGCGAGACTAGAGTCATTCAAGAGAGTGTGTTGCATACTAATATTGTATCCAAAGAGCTATAACTCTAACACAGAAATATGGGATCACAGTAATGAATTGCACACCTAGAAAATAACCACTAGATGTACCAGGCATCATATACACGAGTCAACATTCAACCATTGTGATTTATTATATCCAGCTGTGGAAGGCAAGTCCAAAAGGGCATAAATACACACAGAATCCCGTGAGATATATTATAATATACGCATTTTCAGCCGATGATCATGTGCTACTGATGTGTAGCACGTTTCACAGTACTTACTAACTCCTCGCATACTTGATTCCTTCACAAGAATCAGCCAAACAATGTATTAGATATCTAACCAGTTGCTCTGTCATAAATCGCAGGATCAGGGATGTGTGAATCAGATCTTCAGATGATAACCATATTATGATTCGGTGAGTAGATTATGATTACTACTAGACCAGCGAAGCCTAATCAGTTATATTTTCTCCCACACGCCGATCTATTGAACCTATATGGTTTGAAACGTAACTTTATCTATACATCTGTCAGCCTTAAATTGGTTGCTAAGAGAGAGTGGAGTGTATCTTCACACTATCCGGATATTATCATCAAAAACAAGCATCAAACTGCTCTCTATTATAAATAGTTTGATACATGCTTTAAATAATATTAACTGGAACTCTCATCTAGGATTGAATGTGAACGTACACCGCACCCCTTCTTAGCATTATGCAGCCATCCAAATTAGGCTAACATGTCCCTTCTTATTGCAACTTTCGTTAACAACCATGCTGACGTTTTGGAAAAACAATACTGTTATGTGCAGTAGACGCTCAAATACCCAGTACATGCTCTTCTTGGTTTCTGTTAGTTTGAACACTGAGAGCATTCAAAAGCTGCAGTAGCTAACAATATCACAGAAATCAGGAACAGTGCAAACGGGGACCACATTAACGATATAGAAGTGGCGTCAGTTCAAGGACAGTATAAATGCAGCAACAGAAAACCCCGAAAGCAGTCACTGACATTAAGATAGTATATATAATGTTATTACGGCTAATGTCCGTATTTCAAAGAATACAGTATGGTATTCGAAGTATCCTTTTGCTGCCTCAAACTCATCGTTAAGAATCCTGTTAAATGGATGACGAATTTTATTGGGACTGTTGCATATGATGAAATGTAATGTTCATGGCACCAAACTATAGCCTCACCTGGGAACAGATAATTGTTCTTAATGCTAGCGAACTGTCTAGTCAAATTGTAATTTTCTGTTATGAACAGGATCCCTTGATTTGTCATATGTGTAAGATAATAAGTAATGCCTACATATTCTGTATCCAGATGATTCAAGGAAAGAGAAGCATTATTAGATTAGCTCTACCGTTTATTTAGTGTGTAAGCTATAAAATCAAAAAATTTCACCCAAGTAATGGTGTCATCATAAATAATAACAGTTGCATCTAAACTAAAGACCTTACAGATAAAAGACAGCATTAACCGTTATCTCAAGAGTTAACGTCGCATTTGGAAGTGTCCATAGACGACTATGCCGATCAAGGTTGCATAAAAAGGAGGCAAAAGCAACAGTATATCAATTAATATTAAGATTACATTTTGAGTCAACACCGAAGCATACCTACCGTGGCTTGTGTGGAGATGAAAATCTCTCAGTTCACAAGAACTTATTCGCTTCTTCGTTGGCTTTGATGTACTTTCAGAGTTTCCTCGCTTGCCACTCTGTCCTGTCTGTTACCTCGGAGCTCCTTAAAGTCGTTCCAAAATATGTCCTCGTGGAACTGGTTTGAATCCTGTAAAGAAAAATGTTATTGTGATTGTACTTAATACAGGCGGAAGACATTGATGATGTAGCAAATTATTCACGCTCACATTCACTTATTACAGTCTGGTTATGTAAAATCACAGTGACTCAATAAAATATATTATTTAATATCTTTGTTTTCTAGTTTTGCAAATGATCATAACCATCTAGACATATCTAGCCACAAACACATTGTATCTGACCGCTTTTGAACCAATCAATTTTGATTTTACACATGTTACATCATTATTCTTCAAATCAAGATTGAATTATTCTGATCTCTAAGTCTTTCTATATTTCTTAAAAGCTGCAGGTCTTGGTACAAAAGAAAAGTGCATTTTGACACAAGATTATATATGATCCAGTAATTTATCAGTACAAGTCTATACATATAAATGAACCGATTCCTTCCTATCCGTAATTTGACCGCTCAGGTGGCCTAGTCTGCCTAGGATGATGGGGGTCGTTGGTTGAAAACGGCGGCCGAATCATACCAAAGACATAAAAATGGTATTTACAGTTGCCTCTTTAGGAGCACGACATTAATAGGCTAGTGTTAGGACTGGTCGGTCTGATGTCAGGATAATGAGGTCGGGTGAGACATCATGCTACATGTCTGCGGCATGATGCCCCAGTGCTAGAAATAACTATAAACTGTCACACTTGAGACATCGCAACACTGAACGGATGTTAAAAGCTATGTTAAAAAATCAAATTGCACACACTCACACCTACCCGTATTTTCAGTATGAAATTTGTAGCATCTTCTGCCCGCATATTTCCTTCTTTCTGAAGAATTTTCTCCAACGTCGATGTGACGTCTGATGCCATCTCGGCGTCTCCACATACATAAAAATGTCCCCCCTCTCGAACCATGATATTGTAGATGTCGGAACTATTCTGAATTAAGTAGTCCTGAACGTACATCTGCAAATAATAATGATATCCAGATGGGTAGGTAAAATATTTTTGGCAGATATCTACAAATAATAATGATATCCAGATGATCAGTTAAATACATTTTGGCAGATAAGTACTCTGCTATGGCACAGTGTTTAGAACGTCCGCCTCGGATGCGGGAGGTCGTGGGTTCGATGCCCGGCCAAGTCATACCAGGGACTTACAAAAATGGTACTAACAGCTGCCTTGCTTGGCGTTCAGCATTAAGAGGTTAGTGTTTTGACCGGTCGGCCTGGTGTCAGGATAATGTGACTGGGTGGGACATCATGCTACATGTCTGCAGCATGATGCCCCAGTGCCAGACATCACTATAAACTGCCACATTGCAGACATCGTAGCGACATGACTGCAAAATTGTTAAAGCTACGTTAAAAATCCTAATCACACACACTCACACACACTCACACGTCTCTAAAGGATGTAGTATAATCAATATGGTTATTATATAATCATATATGGACAGTTATTTGGTTAATTTCCACCAGGGATTATTGTATGCTCTCCGAATATAAATTAATAAATGTATACACCATAGGATCAGAAAGATTGGCAAGAATTGTTTGTCTTTTATTTTTATCAACGAAGTCTTTGCAAACTTTTCAGATTTTTCCTCCTTTGAGGTGTGCTACGAACTTGTGATGTGAAGAATATAGTCTCTTTTTACTTGCATCAGTGTTAACGTACATGTTTCGTGTTTACCTTATGCAACTTTTACAATATTTGATACTTGCTTCATTGACCATTTTAATGTTTGAAATTGTGAATTCATGCATTCTTTTTCGAAGGAGACCATCGGTTCTAAATATATCAATATATCGATATGTAATAGCCATTTAAACATAATTTTTACCATTTAATACACAGAGAATACTTAAAAGGTACATTTTCAAACTATAACGATGGAAATTATATTTCAGATAACATCTTTTAATTTTCAAGGACTCGCAATACCGAATAATGTAAACGATGTTTTGAATTGTTTAAAAGAAAAGAATATTGCATTTTTATTTTTCTCTTCATCTCTAAGGAAGATTCATTTATTGAAGCTCAATGTGGATATATATGTATATATAATCACACGAGCCTTTTTCAAGAGGAATAAGTTAAATCATAAGGTTCAGTATTGATGTTAAATTACAAGAAAGGAAAATGGTTTAGGTACTTGATAGAATCTGTGCATACTAGTGATGATTAAATGAATTAATTGTGGTATTTACAATTGATAATGGTCTATTTGGTAAAGTTATATTAAAGGAAATGAAGGGAATAGAGAATGCATGTGCTAGATATGAGACAAGAATGGAAAAATGGCATAAATCTAGTTAATGAGATCTGTAAGTTAATATATATGTTCAGTCATATAGTAGCAAAACTGAATTAAGAAAAGAAAAATCTGAAAAATGTTAGGAACCATAAAGTACACGTTAAGCGATTAGGAAAAGGACGCGAGGCGTGTACGAAAGCGAAGAAAGCACCCAGATGAATGTTATACCACAGACAATTGACACTATATAAACAAAAAATGTTAATAGCATAGAACCTTCAGAAGAAAATAGTTATTAGATCAAAATCAAAGTATTACTATTGAAGTTACAGTATTGTCCACTCGGAAGTAAGAGATGTTTCAGATCTTGATTTGGATCCTTTACTGAGAGTTTCTGATTTGCCGAAACTAATAAAATGGCAATATAGTTATGTGGAAGGAGAATTATAGGTAGTTGAACTACTTCGTGTACTTAAGATAATAAAATGATAAATTTATCAGAATGGCAAGCATAACTCATTACATGAAGATATATCAGGTATAAAATTAGGTTAATATCAAGTATAATCTTAGATAAACGCTTGTAAAACATAGTTAAAAATTAGAACAGTTTTATGAATTCTGTACAAACCTCGATTAAGATATTGTAACAAATATATATTCAGCGGTCATACAGAATGGTTGTACATCAGATGCATATCCAGTGAAAAGGTAATGCATAAAAGGAGAGTAAATCTCATCATACCTAAATAAACCCTTGCATAAATAATGTCCGTTTCGATATGATATAAGGTACCATACATATTAACATGTATAGCAGTTAATAATAACGAATATGAAATTACACATCTTGGAGGTGATACTTATATGTGACAGTTCGCAGCAACGTATTATTCCACTATGAATATACTTAATCCTTTCTGCCTCTGTGTCTGATGTGAACGCAGATCCAAAGGAATGAAAGCCAATAGAATATGGATTGGAAGGTAAACGTTAAGTACAAATGTATGCCGTAACGCTAACTGAAAAATCATTGCGGGAACTCAGATTAATCATACTAGTATTGGATTATTGGTGAACGTAGATGGAACGGTTTTGGAGTGACTGACTGAGTTAAATGCATTCCCTGTTACTTCCAAAAATAAATCTTACAACGTTTTATTCTGTCTTATTTATTTTCGCATGAATGAATGATGCTTTGATCTTAATATACACAAATCTAGGATTGCTATATCGGCTACCTCAGTTTTGAAAAGCCAGACTTCTGTTCATTCGTGTGTGGCAAACCTGTCCATATTCCTATTGGGATAGTCACCAAGATGATATAAATTGATATCATGCTGCATGTTGATTTGACTATTTGTTGTTCCACATGGATGGACAAAGTATATGTAACTGCTACGAGAGGATGCATTCCTTAGTCGCATTTTAAGTTTCTATAGTACAAGACCTCTTTTAAATACTTCTTCATCTGTAACATAGCGAAAATCATATCATCATATTCTTATATTTATATTAACTCCCACAACTGTAAACCCTAGGTGATCGCAAACGCAAACTTGTGGTGGAGGTTTAACCTAAATCACCTAATACTATTATAGAACATTATGCAAATTGTTTTGAAAGTTGTCAGTGCAGAAATGACGGAATGAATAAAATATATCTACATAAAGAATGAAAACTTCGAGAACAGTGGACTAATTATGGCGGATTATAAACTCAATCCATCCAAGCACCAAAATCGTTCAGTATTAGATGCAAAAAAGAAAAAAACATTGTCGGGATAATAACTTTTTGAAACTTATGGGGAAAATATTGGAATGGCGTACAAAAACGAATGTTACGAAATCATACAACAATTAGTGAATGCTTGGAAAACAAAATGTCCTATTTAGAATAAATGTAAATATTGTAGTTGTATTGTGGATTTAGTGCCATTTTTAAGAGCAAGATAGGCCATATATGGTTCTTCGTATGAGTGGTGGAAGAAGAACATGGGAAAATCCAGGCAAGAATCACCGACCCAGCTACTGGCAACGTTCTCACAAAACCGCATTGGACGAGTTTGAGACTCGAAGCCACGCGGAGATAGGTGAGATGGCAGAGATCGGTAAAGGCGAAAACTTTTGACCACGCGTCCACCCGTGGCCCGGGAATACCTAAATATTAAGACTCCTGATTTAGCGGTGTTGTACGCATGTTGGTATAATAAAGTATTAACATTGGTTAGCTATATCGTTCATTGTTTTACCTTTAGAACATAAAATACATTCTAAAAATAGCTTAACAGGAAGACAATTACTTTGTGTTTTTGTAATGTAACTAAAAATATAATCAGATACAGAAAAATAGTGTGTTTCTGTCCAGCTCGTAAACTGCACTCTTGTATACCAACACATATTCGGATACTGGGTTCATAAATATATTGCTATGTTTTTAGTGGTAAGATTCCGTTGACTAAATCTTGTGCATAAATTGGACAACTTATACTGTTAAAAAGAGGATTGATCAGTCTTACCTTAGGTTTATCCGATTCCCTAGAATAAGCTGTGTAGACGTTCGTCAATACACCCTCCTCTTTAGCTGTCTGCAGCTCCTTCCTGTAGATATCGTCCACCAGGGAGCTTCGACACCCAAAATACAGGTACATCTTTCCCCAGGCCGATCGATTGTTATCTACAGTGGAAAAACATCTCTTAGTAGCATACTTCTTCTCCTGCATTCTTATTCTCTTCATATGTTTCTTTCCTTCTTCTTCTTATTTTTCTCCTTCTTCTTCTTCTTCTTCTTCTTCTGATTATTATTATTATTTTATTGTTAGTAGTAGTATTGTTATTATTATTATTGTTAGTAGTAGTAGTAGTAATAGTTGCAGTAGCTGCAGTAGTAGTAGTAGTAGTAGTAGTGATAAGCGGGGGAACAAGCAAGAAAGCAATATGTTATAAAATAACCATTGATCGTATAGAACTAATCCTTATAGTTCGCTATGTGATATTTAATTGTGGTGATGATTTAATCTCTTCAAGAATTTATGATAGCTTCGTTGGCATCTTCTTAGCTGTCCTCGTTGGAATACCCTTGCAGATCCTAGATAGTGAATCCTGATAATTTATCTACGCTTAACAAGTTTTAATAAAATAACCACAATCTATATCACGAAAATGAAATTCGCTTTTACAGAAGATATTTTCCATATAACTGGTGCTAGCGGATACAAAGTTTCATAAGTGCGCAAATTGGTACCTGCAAAACGATTAAACAAGTTAAAAACAATAACTCAAGTGATTATTCATAAGGATGAGGTAGTTTAATTCCAACAATTTGGAAAGTATGTCATTAATTTGTTTTGAGTTCCTATTTTTAGGGACGCTATGCAGAGGGTAGAGTTTATTCACACTTGTATTCCCTATAACGTCAATATGGATGTGCAAACAATTTTGTTTTGACGTGAATTTGTTGTACCTTGTTTTTGAGGTACTGGTAACAGTTTCCTGTCGATTTTTCTCTGTTGCCAGAAACTGCGGAGTGGAGCAATACCCGTGCCTGGGCCGACCATGATGATTGGAAGGGTGTTGTCTTTGGGCAGGTGGAATGATGGTGCTCTGAAAGATAATCCACCTCAGAATGATAGTCATTATCTCTATATTGCCAAGGCAACATATCTATACAAGTACAGTTCTGTCAAACTTCTTACTGAATGTGCAGCCAATCGAACTCGTGTTTCCATGAAAATTATACACTGCTCTTGCATTCTGAAAGGTGAAGCGAGTTTAATATTTTGTTCCAACAATGGTTCTTAAAAGTCATTGCTCGTTGTCAAACATTTGATGCCATTCAAGATCCTCCTACCCCAACCCATTCATATACCCATACACACAAATACGTGACATCAGCATCATATATGATTCGGAAATTTCCATTTTGTTATACTGCATGTCTAACTTAATATTCACACACACACACACACACACACACACACACACACACACACATATGTTCATCCTTTTGTTTGAACTAGTTAGTTTAATACACTTATCATAAGTACAGTTTCGTTCCTTGAATACGAATATGTTCAATAGTATTCCAAGAACAATGATTCATTCGGGGATGGTCGTCTTATTCTTAAATCAATAATTCAGATACATGATATGGTTTTAAAATGATAAATATTTGTGTCAGAACGTTGAGGGCAGACAAATAATAATCTGATTCAACACCAATATGCATCCTAACAACGACTCATCATCCGAAGGAATGCATACTGCAAGTGCAGATACTCCTATGATAGCCTTAGTTACCATCCTAACTTAAGATATGGAATTGTGGTTGCGTTAAATAAATTCCTGATCGAAATGTTCGAAAGAAATGTTACGCTTACATTCGGACAAAACAAGGCACAATCGTCCCTGACGCAATTCTGTTCAGCCACGACGAGCAGACGCCTTCGTGCAAGGATCCCTTGCCACCTGGAATCAATCAAAGAACGCGACAATCAACTATCTACATAAATTGGGATAGAGAAGCTTTATACACAACATAAATAATAGTCAGTCACAATTAACTACTCCAAATGTTTCACTGAATAAATGCCTCTTTAATTTTTTTCACTGCATTATTTACTGATGATAATAAAAATCAATTGCAATGTTGCTTCAAATATATCATGACATTTATATGTAGCTGTAAGTACAACATCACACCTTTAAACTTCGGCCATGCTTGTAACAAATAACAAAGTAACCTGGATGGTTCCCATGAATCAATGTATACTATTATACTAATGAGATATTTTAATTTCATACCTTGACTTCTGTACCTGACGACAGCAATTGTAGCGTGTATTTCTCCCGGGTATACAGCATGGGAGGAGCTGATGCTGTAGTATCGCTGCTGCAGTAAAGGAAGCTGTGTCAGAACTAGAGCCGCCGGAATCTGTAGGGATGGAAATTCCTCCAATACTTCGAGAAGATTGGGACGTTTTTTATGCTTCCAATTCTCATACATTTGCAGGTCCTAAATCACACAATTTTTAAAATATGTACACCTTTGTTATCAGCATTTTATGGTAACATTCACGCCATTCACAATAAGTTGTAAAACTAGTTTTCAAACTGTATCAATGTACTACGGCGAGCGATGTTTTAAATATTTCATTATGCCATATGTTTAATTAGGCCGATGGTTGAATGTTGTGAAATAAAAATTCAGCATGCCGTCATGTCAATCAAGAAACACCAATACAAGAGTAATGCAAACAGCCATAAAATAAACTCACAACATCAATATCAGAACCTAAGGAACGCTAGCGGTAAAAGAGCGCTAATGTAATTATCACTGATTTGGTTCATAAATGTTTCTGAACTGAGTTCATCATTCACAAATTGGAAACTTAAAGACATTGCGCAGAAGAGTATGATAAGAAACTCATTGTTCCCACTTGTCATTGACCATTACTATTGCAGTTTATTTGCGTGTTGTGGTGCGGTCACTGTTGGCTAATGTTTGTAAAATCATGTGTTTGGGACAATTTTGATATTACATTGACCCATGATAGTGATGATAATGCATTGGCAAAGTGGAAAAGTTTATATGAAACTGTCATGATGATATTAAACAACATAAATATATCCTTTTACAGGTACGTCTACGCATAGTAAGTGTGTTCATTGTCTGATATATTCTGTTTCAGCAGTACTTTATACGGAAATTTTGCCCCAAAGTTTTGTGGCAGCACTCCAAGGGACTACAACCGTACATTTGCGAGAGTTTCCAGTCCTTCTCTGTGCCTATGATCAGATGCATGTGTCGCTAAGATTTTCAAGAAGCTTCGTGTAGGTGGTGTTGTAATGTCCAAATATCTGGACAAAGCTGTCCGCAACGTGCAGGATGGAAACTTCGGAAACCTTTCCCATGTTTTCATATTGCCTGAAAGCATAAGTACAACGAAACATCTAAATTTTATTCGGAAGCGAAATAATAAAAGTCCTGCAGACACATATTTGTTTGGCAACATTTGCCTAAAATTACTCAGTAAACTAAATGTGTTCATTGATGATCACTAGAGCCATAAATATTACTGTTACATAGTCTTTCAGATAAATTCTACATCTCATTCTAGGTATGAATACATTGAAAAAAAGTCAACCAATTCTCTGAAAACATTATTTTGATAATCCGTTTTTCTCTTTGCATCTTTCAACCAGAGGAAATATAGTGTAAATTCAAGCACATTCATTTTACCTAGTGGAGTTGTAGGTTCTAACTGCATCTCAATCTTAACATTCTGATCCACAGGTGGGGCATTATGCAAGCGGGTAAGGATTCCGTCTACAAGGGCAGATGCATTCTCTGCAAACACCGCCAAATGGTCTCCGGGTGAATATATTAGCTCAGACGCACCCTGTGTGTTTAATCGCACCAGCAAAGTCTGCCGACTGCACGCAAAACAAAAGAAAGAAATTAAACATTTTTTTGCTGGCCAGCGGAAGTTCGCGAAATGCGAACACTTTAGTGAGCTGCCATTCAAGTCGCGATTGGTTCTCACCTTAAGTCTAATTAGGAAAGGTACATATATAGGTCGCGTTTAATATAAAGTAATTATCAGATACAATAACACAAATACTCTGTCTCTACATTTTAATTCGTTTGTTTTCACGACAATATAGCATAATCTTACATATGTATTATTTGTGGTACTTGTGGGGATAGTGGAATATAAGCTCAGTCATTAATATATAATTCTCAGAACATTATATGCATTAAACACGAAATGTACGAAATCTGTGTAATTTCAGACATACAATACTTTGTATCTTTTATTCGAGGAAACTCATATCTTTTTACAATCCGTCATACACAGGCGATTTGCAGTTCATACATGCACGAGAGAAAACAGAGTATTGCCCTTTCATCAAGATAAAAAAACAAATAAAATTAATCGAAAAGTAACGTATAAATAAGCACTCAGCACGTGTGAAAATTAATACCTCGAATCCAAAGACTGCAGTTGTTTACTCTCGATAAGTAGACATGGAACAACAGTCCTCCCGTGTAGCTTCGAGAGACCTAGGTAAAAATAGAACGTGCATCTGAAGATTATGAATCCATACATGTATGTCGCTAAGCGCCGAGGTGGTCATTCTGCGTACTGTGCCCTGAAACTGGTCATGCGATGTTTTGGTTTTTAATCTCATTCATTTTGCATTGCAAGCCAGTTATAAGAATGTTTATTCATAAGCATTCTTAAGATTAACTTGATGTATGTATATAATAGCTCCTCATGCCAGTTACAATTCAATGAAACACTGATGTGGATATATGTTTGTGCTCCTACGTAGTGAAGAGATTTAAAATCTGCACAATATGCAACGGCAACAGTATGCCATTCTCTCAGAGCACCTACCTTCACAAATATCAGCTGACATTTCCTCTGAGTGTGTGAGCCTGAACTTCTCAGTTGACCATGTGAGATCGCTTTGAGTGAAGGAGCCCACGGCGTCACGGATTGTTTTCTCATCTCCAACACTGAATGCCTCACACGCAGCCTGGGGAAATACATGGTCAACTAATTTAGCATTATATACATTTATAAATCATATCTTTACAAGTGTATTTTGAAATCACGGTATTAACCTGAATACATGGTGTTTACTATTTGTGTATTTACAATTGTATGGGCTTATCGAGGTATACCAGATCATTACTAACACGTGGTTTCGTGCATAAGCATAACATTTACTCGTCATGAAATATCAAAAGTATTTAAGCACTGATGTCGTTTACATCCAACGTGCAAATGTTAGTTTCATGCGATGTTTTGAGGAAATTTTCAAATGCATTCACGCCATTTCCTACGGCGACTATTCTTTCAAACCGAACAAAGCCTGTATTTCGTCTGGAAAGCCGACGTCAATCTTTGATTGCCAAAAGTTTGAGGTATATTTTCATGATGATCAAGACATTAGCACCGTTTGATCTAAAGTTAAAACAGTAACTAAATGTTTACCAGTGCAATAGAAAATTTATTTTTCATCATGTACTAATTTTACAAACATCACGATCTTTTTATTGATAAGACAAAATAATGATTGCAATGAGGGTAACGCCTGCCACATTGTCAGATGTATTTATAGCTAGCCAGGATTTAGCGTTTTGCTGATTTCAGAGTATCCTGACGATGAATAGAGACGTATATAGGAAGTTGGGAGAATTATACATAATGCTCATAGCATATAAGGCTGCCAAATACTAAAAGCGACAAGATTAACTTTAATACTTTAGGTAAGTGTCAAGAGAGCTTAATACTTTAGGTAAGTGTCAAGAGAGCATGAGACTAAAGTTGCAGGGAATATAGTTATTACTCTGTTTTAATCAACGAACGTAATTTACATTAAATAGTATGATCTCATTTTTCTACGCTTAATAGTGCTATATATTTGAATGGCCCTGATACAAAGAAACCAACATGTTTTCTTTCAAATGATGTCTTACCCGTCGCTCCGGTACATCACCTTTTCACTACATATATACAATGACCGACACATGTATGTCCTGAAGGTGATATCAAAATTTGTAAAGTTGAATGCATACTTGACATTTCGTAAATATGAATGCAACAGTATGTCAGACACGCTGTTGTATATAAATCGAAAGCAAAATTCATTAGAGCGTGAAAAGTCTCTGCCAATTCAATCAAGAAAAACAACCTGCCAGAGTAAGGTGATTTCAAATGTAACCACACCACTCCGAATCGATGAAGTTATATTCATTTGTGCCTCTGATCACCATGCCCTACTTTTTCCAATAGTAGAAGCATCCAAGGAAACTATAACATTCAGTGATATCTCGATAAGGTTATCTGTCACTTACAAGTTCTCACAGTGCAGTCCGTTATATGTAGATATGCAAGCGTTCTGGCTTTCGTTTCAAATTTAACTATAGTCGCAGTAAAACGCTGACGACTAATGCTTGTAGACCTATTTTTCAACACCTGTTGCGCCTAAAATTAGTTCACTAATATTTCAAAGCAATAAGTCCACAAGTTTGTCGGTATGACATGTGACAAAATTATCAGGAGTACATGTCAGTAATTTCTTGAAAATGTTAATAACTAGATTGCTACTTAAGATCATAGTTTGTGTTACCTTAAAAATATCCTGCGCCCAGGTTTTGAAAGATTCCTTCTGTCCGTGTTCCTCGTCCCCCTCACCCATCTGTAGTACCCTTTGTGCACCCAAATCGTGTAATATGTTATCTAAGTAGTGGCCGAAAGCACACAATTTAGGGTAAGCACTCGAGCCCAGGCCGAACACCGAATATCTAGAATTTAAGACTCATCTTAATGACGTGATTTAATGCATAAATGATTATTATATGTTGCTTTATGAGAGTTCATTCAAAATAATAGGATAGCGCCATAACCCGATTTGTTAGTATGCCCTGCGGATTGATTTCGCACTGTTAGCCCCAAACTGAACTATAGAAGGTTGTCTTGTTCTTATTTGTATGCTGAAAGTACGTCATGCACAGTGTCAAGGTATTTCTTTATTCTCATTTGATTACTTTTGCTTGGAAACATGGAGGTATAATTCTAGATTCCATGGGAATGTTTAAGACCTCTGCATTAGGCATTAACAGAAAATTTCTACCAGAAGCTGTATATATATATATATATATATATATATATATATATATATATATATATATATATATATATATATAACTTAGTGGCGACATCGGAAGCTGAAATTTAGATTCTGCTGAAGTCAGCACACCAACTGAGAAATTTGGTTAAATTCCAAAACTAATTAAAGAAATTCTTGCGCTGAATCAATCCTTAATGACACTCACAGAAAGGACACACAAATCACTAAATGATGATGCAAATTTGTATAGAAATAACACTGTAAAATTACACTAACCCACGAGCTCATCAAAACAAAGATGCATACCAAGACAGTTACTCCGCAGAAAAGGAAATGGGCGTGTCGGGCTATATGTGGGCTTAGCTCGCCATTTAGGAAAAAACGTGTGAAGGACGGACACTAGCAAAAGACCTAAATGCCCATTTTAATTTAACAGTTTATTATAAGAGCTAATAGAAATCAAATTATGTGACCCTCAAATTCTTTGTACGTGAAGGGCACAGATCGAGATTATAAACTATTTTATATCCGTCTACAAGGATAAATTGGATACATTACTGTGGCCATAAAAATATGGATACTTACATGCAGCAAAGTTGCTTCTTTTTCCACATATAAAAGGAGAATGTTTCGTAAAACGTATTGTAAATTGAACACCTAAATATGAACAGTTTGAAAAAGAAAGATCGATTCACCAAATGTATTAATCAAGGATGAAATAATACTCATTTCATAAATTCAAACAATAGTATCGGTGCTGTAATTGATGGAAATACCATTTAAACTCCAGCAGAAACAACTACCGTTGATTTTAATATGTACAAGTTATAAAAGACCGCTAAACATTCCTTATAATAATGTATTGACCGAACTGCACTTTCTCTAAACACCAGGGTCGGTCCATCATGTCATTTGTGTGTAAATACGATATAGAGATTTCTGACGTATGAAAACTCTGGCCTATTGATAAACAAATACAAAAACACGGAAAGCAAAGAACACATGATTAGATACCTGACGTTCCTTAGAGACCCTGTGCCAATTGTCATGCTGTTCTTCCTGTTCTTTAACTCTTCGTTGTTGCGGTCCAAGGAAGATTCCTTACCTTTCAAGGCAGACTGTCTCATGCGAATAGATGACGGTCGTTCGCCTTTATCACTACAACAAAAGAATGATACATTATGTCAGGGTAAACAGCTGGAATTGTATTTTAGATATCAATAAGCATGCAGTAGATCATCACAAATGAGATACTTATAGATCTTCAGTGAATTCTCAAGCAAATGTGATATATATTACCTGCACATTTGTCTGGATTAAGCCTCATTCCTAAGTAACTAGACATATTGAAACAAATAGTTATATCTGAAAAAAGATACAGAACTTTATGATTAATATGATGTGGCATCAAAAGGCCCCATCACTAGCTGTACTTTTACAATTCCCATAGGTGTATAAAGTAAGTGTAGAACGCGTAACCTTGCTTATCAATGACGTCAAACAATTTCATAAATGACAGGAATAAATCAAACAAATGTGCCAGGCAATTGAAACATTGCATTTGAGTCATTATTTAGCATATACACATCTCATTAAAATTTATCAGCAAACGTGGTTTGCGTTTTAAAAGTTATTTTTAAGGAATCTATGTAATCTGAAAGCTTCACATGATCCCAAAAGATATAACCAACGCATGCAGTCAACGGTAAGGTCAAAGAAGACATTGGTGCCTTAAATTTGGGCTTTTCGAATAAGAAAACTTGATATTGGATAAGATTGAAACCTTCAGCCTGTTTGTTCTATTGTATTGTAAATTTACTATTTAAGTATAAGTAAGCTGTATTTGTGAATGGTTTAAGTGGGTTCAATTTGATGAAACAAATATTATTTCGTATTTGTCTATTTGATACAATACGATAGCGATTCGTGTGTAGATTGGCAAAAGGATACTAAGCTACCGGTACATTCTGACACATATGCTATTTCAAAATAGTATCAACATTTTGGCTTTTCGCTGTCAAAAATAATAGATATGTCGATAGAAATCGCAAACATGTTATTATAACATTAAACTGAACACCAGAGGCAAGTCATATGCTAGCAAGGTATAATCGCTTCACTCATCCCACAATTGTATGGATCGATCGTTTATCCGAAAGAAAATATTATAATTTACTCTACTTTGCCGGATATATTTTATATAATTCATGCGTTAGGAATTCTTTAAAGTCTGGAATACGTATGCATGATAGAGCTTAACTAATAATGTTAACTCTAATGTAACTATTTTAGTCCACAAAAATAAATAATTGAAACCTGACATTAATGTTAGATCCTACTGACGGTAATCAGAGAGGTCAGAAGGTCTGTGCAAGAGGTATGTTGTTGAAAAACACCGTTCCTTAAACTGATCAGGACTTGAAACACCAATTAAAAAACTCCGGCCGAAGTTACATATACATATATATATATATATATATATATATATATATATATATATATATATATATATATATATATATATATATATAATATATAATATATACAGCAGGTTTGACATTGCTGACAATAATTTAAGCAGAGATTAAAACGTTCGCTTGTACTCCATCAAACATTAGTATTAATTTTGACAAAAATGTTGGCAACTTTTAAGGTAAAACTGTTTTTAAACTTAACTTTCAGTCGATATTCAATAGCCAGTATTGTTCAGGCGTGTCATTAAACCAAAAGCATATATATAAATAAATATATATATATATATATATATATATATATATATATATATATATATATATATATATATATATATATATACCGCGACAGTGCATGAAAGACTCAAAACAGGGAAAAAATAGCACGTGTTTATATGATGGCAAAATTGGAACATTCTTTGCTACTGTATTAAACCAGATGGTGTATGAGGTATTCTGGAAAAAGAAGTAATATATGTTGTTAAATTTAACTTATAAAATCTGCGTCAAAAGGTATTATTACTCATTACCCCTGTAAGTCAACTTGTACTGGGTACATGTCGCCGTTTTCCTATATAGGAGCAGTGACGGTCAGTATTAGAAGAACATTTCGTGAGTACGAGCTAACGCAATACCTGAAACTGAGCCTGTCAAATGTGATACGTACTTCATAATAAACCTAGTTGATTGTAAGTGTGTAGTACTAACAGAGGTAGGCACACTCATATAGTTTAATGGATTCAGATTGGACATAACTTTAGAAATAAACTTAAAACATACGATTGAAAACCCAATGTAGCGAAATGTCAAACATATGTCATACTAGTCTGATGGTATCATATTCTTCCAGAAACAACAATCAACCAATTCGCTTAATTCCAAGTGTAGCAATTACAAGTATGTATACAGCATGCCAAATAACTGAGATAAACACAGTTACTTAAATAAGACTTACACATATTGTACATGTTTATCCCCCTTAACCCACCGCCAAGGCATAGCTTTTGGAAACCGACTTCAAAATTGTTAACTAGGTGTTATGTTTATTTAATATGTATAATGTGTTTGTTTATTCCTCTATGATAATATTGTAGTTAGGACTTGACCTTGTCCAAAACCAAATTTATTGTCCTCCAGACTTATGATCTTTGTTCTGATAAGCAAATAATGCATAGTTAATATTCTCATATGATCATTATCTGGGTCAGTGCCAAGGAGATTATATGTACCATGTTTCGGTATTATAAATAAATTTATTAACAGATTTTATCTTGCAAACAAAACAGATTATTCTAGAATGAACAGTTCGTTTAAATAGACGCCAAATTTATTTCCAGAACATGCAAATTGTGATCTATGTCAAGGCGCTTATAATCGTGTTGATCTGAGAAATTACTAGTTTTTGCAATATCGTCTGAAACAGAAATCAGTCTTATGGATGTGTTCTGAGCTTCAATTGGACGGAATTTCTTTGTTCAAATTATTCATTCACTGTAATACAAAGTGTTCCAAAATACTATGTTTGGACAGAGAAATTAATTTAGAATTATAGTGAATTCGGACAGGGACACCGTGGATTATATAAATATGATTAATTGGAAAGCTTATTAAATCATACCACTTCAACTTACCGGTATATTTGTACGTTTAAGATTACATGCATATCGACACGTTCAGTGGTGAATCTTATTTCGAACACTACACTAATTTAATTATCACTGTATTCTTTAGGACTGGTTATAAAACATTTTAGACTATTTTGAGATTTAATTCGTAATACTGTAAGTTGTTTCTAAACTTTGACATTATATTATATGTAAATAAATTATTTGTTGAATGTTACAAACATTGTTGGCTTCCGCTGTCTTCTATTACTTACTTTATGACCATAGAGTCGTAATACGACGATCTAGATATGTGCTTACATAAGCGTTAGCGCCAACGAGGTTGAAGTTTCATTAATTCAATACATTTCGTAGAGCCCAAATAAAATGGCGACGATTTTTTATATGCAAGAGATAGAGGGTCTGTTACAGGACACGCTGGTCCAGCCATAATACAAACTTGTATAAGTTTAATTATAACACCGCAAACAATTAAGGAAACATTAATCTATATTCGACAAAATCATTTTTACGAAACCAGACAGTAAACAGTTAGCTAGTTTATAGGGTGATTTAGAGCGTCCGAGTTCAGATAATCAGTGATGGTATTGCACTGCAATATTCTGAAAGATATAGGGATCCGAAATTCTAATTAAAATGTTTCAACCACAGTTCTTAATATACGATAGGGTTGCCATTGTTAACAATAATGTAGCTAACGATTAGAATGTTCGGTTTTGTGCGATTAAAAATTAGGAATCTCTAGCAACCTTGATACGGGGTTAAATAATTCAATAAAAGAAGACGATATTGTTGTTGGAGACACTTCTTGGAAGCAGGGTTGACTGCATGTCGTCTATTGACGATGATGTATGGGATAGACTCAAGTTGATGACGACAAACAGCATAGCTTCATTCTACAATAAATGTATGCCCTACTATCAACCAACAAGTAAAAATATAACAGCAATAATAAGTAGTAAATTATCATAAAAACATATAAAACAATAATGAAAGTCCAACGTCTTCTTGTCAAATCCGCAAATGTTCTTGTATGACAGCTCACGGAGATGTAAATCTCTCTAGCTCATATAGTGTAAGGATTACCACAGATTGTCATCTATTGTTCTCTCTTGTCATATGAGAATGGTTTCATGTTGTTCCATATATAGATATGTGTACATGAATGTATATATATATATATATATATATATATATATATATATATATATATATATATATATATATATATATATATATGTATGTGTATATATGTTGTATATGTGTATGTGTATATATATGTATATGTGTGTATGTGTATGTATATATATATCAATATATGTGTATGTGCATGTGAATGTATGTATTTATATGCGACTGTACATATATATATATATATATATATATATATATATATATATATATATATATATGTGTGTGTGTGTGTGTGTGTGTGTGTGTGTGTGTGTGTTTGTGTGCATGTGCGTTTATGCATGCGTTTATGTATATTTCCTAGAGATTACTAAATGGTTTTATGTATTTATATATCTCATCTTGTACATGGGTTAGTTGACGATGTATTTTGTTAGCTTGCGTTATTGTCTATGCTGTGTCTCATAAACTTATATGTATAATCCGTATTTTTATAACATGATATAATCTTTGCTGAAGAGGTAATGAAGTCTTTTAGACAGTCAGTCATTGATAAATGCATGCATGCATGCATTTACGCATACAAATAAACTGGGTTCGTTAGCCTTGGCCGGCAGCCAGTCTAAGAGAAGGAAAACTCTGACTCGAAATCCGGGCAGATGGAGCTATGATTCCAAACCCACCAAGTCCAAGTCATCGTATGATGGCTCCGCTGCCTTGTGGATATCTTCGGGAGTAAACCTGGACAGAAAATCCGGAGTGGAGCCCTTAAGGCGGCTGGGTGTCAACTACAACTTCCTTCCGGCAGCTTCTGCATCCGAACTGGTGCCAAATGTCATGCTCAGCAAGGACGAGAGGGGGATCCTGACGTCTGGCCAGCCCAGGATCTCAATACTCTACACCCAGGCTTGCGCCCTGGAGAGGTCACTCCAGTCTCACTACTGAGTGAGGAAACAACAAGGAAGCTGACAGTTTACGGGTTATAAGTCCCATCCGATTGGCGTAGGGAAGGGACACCACGGGTCAGCTTCGATGGTTGGAGGGATCATCGTGTCCCACCGGCCGACTACCGCCCGCCTCAAGCCGGGCAGCCCCGGGTAAGTAAGGTGTTGACCCACCATCGTTTGCCTGCTCCAGTGGGTGTCTTGAGCTCATTGTGACAAGCAGACGGTAATTGCACACCAGACAAAATAAACAAGAAACCAATTAAGAAGACTCAAGCTCTTCGATTCGCAAGCTGGAACGTGCGCACCATGTGGACAGGCATCTCTATGCCCTACAGTGAAAGGGGTCGCCCCTCTGAAATCTCTGAGGGGAGAGAAGATCACTGACCCTGAGCAACAGATGGCCAGATGAGTGGAGCACTATTCAGAGATATACTCCCGAGAAACGTCAGACACCGATGCGGCCCTTAGGAGCATGAAGAAACTGCCCACCATGGAGGAGTTCTACAAAGTGCCACCTTAGAGGAGCTCAACATAGCAATCGACTCCCTCACAAACCACAAAGCACCAGGAAGTGACAGCATCCCTCCCGAAGCTATCACCCATAGGAAACCAACATTGCTTTAGCCGCTGAATGTGCTACTTTGCCTCTGCTGGGAGAAAGAAGCAGTCTCCCAAGACATGTGCAATGCCCCTTCTGTGACCCTTTACAAAAACAAGAGCGACTACAGTGACTCTAATAATTACAGAGGGATCTTGCTCCTGAGCATCGTTGGTAAAGTGTATGCCCGATCATACTCAACAGGCTTTAGCTGCTGGCGGACCGTGTGTACCAGGAATCCTAGTGCGGCTTCAGATAAGGCAGGCCGGCGACAGACATGATCGTCTCACTGCGACAACTCCAAAAAAAAAATGAACAGAGAGCAAGGTCAACCACGCTACATGATATTCATCGACCTCACAAGGCCTTTGTCCTGTTCAGCAGGAAGGGCCTTTTTTAACTTCTCAGTAAGATTGGTTGCCCTCCAAAACTCCGCAGCATGATAATCTTTTTCCATGCCGATATGAAGGTAACAGTCCTGTATGATGGATCCTCCACAGCCTCCTTCCCAATCAACAGCGACGTGAAGCAGGTCTGCGTGCTGGCGTCAACTCTTTTTGGAATCTTCTACTCCCTGCACCTGTCCTACGCTTTCGACTCGTCCACTGATAGCGTATATCAACACACCAGGTCACACGGGAGGCTGTTCAACCTGGTACGACTTCGTTCGAAGACTAAAGTGAGGTCGGTGCTCATCAGGGAGACGCTTTTTGCAGATGACGCGGCTCTTGTGACCCACAATGAAGAAGCCCTCCAGAGACTATGAGACCGTTTCGCTGATGCCTACAAGAGTTTGGGCTCACCATCAGCCTGGAAAAGACAAAAGTTAGAATGCAAGATACCACCTTTGCCCCTTCCATCAAAATTGACGGTGTCACCCTGGAATCAGTCAACAACTTTACTGACCTGGGATTAACCATCAGCAACACTCTCTCGCTTGATGTGGAGCTGGACAGATGGCGTGGAAAGGCAAACACCATCATGTCACAACTAACAAAGAGGGTGTCGGAAAACAACGCGTTGACAAAGCATACCAAGATTCAAGTCTACCAGGCCTGCGTTCGCAGCACCATTCAATATGGAAGTGAGACCTGGATCACCTACATGAGGCAAGAGCGCAGGCTCAACTTCTTCCATAAACGGTACCTAAAACACATCTTTAAAGTCAGCTGGCAAGACCGTGTCCCACACAGCGAGATCCTGCAGTGTGCAAGTACACCCGCCATGTACTCTCTGCTGATCAAACGCCGCCTTTCATGGCTGGGACACGTCCAACGAATGGAGGATGGGTGGCTGTTAAAGGGCATCCCATATGGACAGCTGGCCACTGGTACCAGAATAGTAGGATGCCTCTCACTCCGTTTCAAGGATGTGTGCAAGAGGGACATGAAGGGATGCGACATTTCACCCAACGGCTGGGAAGTGCTGGCCAAGGACTGTGGCACCTGGAGACTGATGTTAAGCAAGGGCATTGCAGTCGCTGATGCGAGGAGATGCCAGTTGGCAGCAGAGAAACGTGAGAGAAAGAAAAGTGCGGCAGCAACCCCAGTAACTCAGATTTTACAGTATGTCAGCACCAACTGCAATAGGGACTCTCACTCGGGCATAGGCCTGCACAGTCACAGTATAACATGCCAATACCCTGAAACAGACGACAGTTCAATGACACTATTCGTGTGGTTTCTCGAGCTTGAACCGCCAATGTTATATATATATATATATATATATATATATATATATATATATATATATATATATATATATATATATATATATATTTATTTATTTATTTATTTATACATATGCATAATCACATGTGTCATGTAGAAAGAACTACATATATAGAAACACTGGTTTAAGTTTCCCATTTCCTTTTCATTATTATTGCAAAGTTAGTGTTAATAACATAACGATATAGACGTATTAACATTTTCGAAATATTAACATCATCAAGCAATTGTCAAAAGATCAGTGCCATGCTAAGCCGAATGCTAATTAGATCTAACTACAAACGTCCATAATTGCAGGCATTAAGATATTTCGTTTTGTCAATACTCTAGTGACACAGTACTACTGTTGTATTTTTGTCACTTTTATGTTGTATTTCATGATCATGTATTACCCTAAATTTGAGTATTCTTATGTTGTCTCTGTTGAAGAGGAAACAGATTTAGCCAGTCAAACATGCATAGATACATATATACATATATAGATACATGCATACATTCCTACATACATACATACATACATACATACATACATACATACATACAACATGCATTCATACATACATAGCTAGATACATACATAGCTAGATACATACATACATACATACATACATACATACATACATACATACATACATACATACATATATACATACACACATACGAACGTATATACAAATGTAGGTACGTGCATACACACATACAGACCGAAACTAGTGTTCATGTATTTGTTATTCTTATCCGTTGTTCTGTTACGTACCATCCTGAGTTTGATTAACCTAATGTAATCTCTGTTGTAGTAGAGATAGAAACATGCATACACACATACATACATACATAAGTACATACATACATACATACATACATACATACATACATACATACCTTCATACATACATACACACATACATGGATAGATCCATACATATACAGACACATACATACATACATACATAAATACATACATACATACATACATACATACATACATACATTCATAGATACATACGTACATACATGCATACATACATACATACATACATACATGCATACATACATGCATACATGCATGGATACTTAAATATATATACATGCACACAAATAAATATATACATACATACATGCATACAGGCATACATACATACTTGCATGCATGCATTCATTCATGCATACATACATACATAAATACATACATACATACATACATACATACATGCATACATACATGCATACATGCATGGATACTTAAAGACATATACATGCACACACATAAATACATACATATATACATGCATTCATGCATACATACATACATACATATATACATACATACATACATGAATACATACATACATATATACATACATACATACAACCATATATACTTACATTCATTCACATATACATGGATACAACCTTACATATACAGACACACACAAACATGCATACAGACATAAATGCATACATACATACATATATACAGACATACATGCATACATACATAGATACATACATACATACTTGCATACATACATACATACGTACATACATACACACATAAATGGATACATACATGCATATATACACACACACGTACATACATACGTAAATACATACATACATATGTACATACATACATACATACATACATGCATACATACATACACACATACATACATACATTCATACATACTTACTTGCATACATACATTCATTCATATATACATACATTCATACATACATACATACATACATACATACATACATACATACATACATACATACATATATACATACATTGATACATACATACATACGTACGTACGTACGTGCGCACGTAGGTACGTACGTACATACATACATGCATACATACATATATACGTAAATATATACATGCATACATACATATACATACAAGCACATATACATGCATACATACATACATACATACATACATACATACATACATACATATATACATACATACATACGTACAACATACATACGAACGTATATACAAATGTAGGTACGTGCATACACACATACAGACCGAATCTAGTTTTCATATATTTGTTATTCTTATCTGTTGTTTTGTTACGTTCCATCCTGAATTTGATTAACCTAATGTAATCTATGTTGTAGTAGAGATACATACATACATTCTTGCATACATACATACATACATACATACATACATACATACATACATACATACATACATACATACATACATGCATGCATACATACATACTTACATACATACACATACATGGATACATCCTTACATATAGAGTCACACACAAACATACATACATACATACATACATACATACATACATACATACATACATGCATACATGCACACATACTTGCATGTATGCGTTCATGCATACATACATACATACATACATACATACATACATACATACATTCATACATACATAGATACATAGGTACATACATGCATACATACATGCATACATACATGGATACATACATAACATACATGCACACACATGTGGATACGACTCAAATGCAAGTTATGCAATGATTGATATTTTATAACACATGCGATCTAGTCTAAATACAGGAATGTACTAAATTTCGTTATCACACCCCTAACATTTACGTGAATGGTAATTATCACCTCAACGTTCAAACCTGGTATGATTGCTCTAAAAGTACTAATACTACAAAACAAAATCTTATATACGACATAACCTCTTGAAATGGTACCCAGGCTTGCCAGGTTTTTTGAACATGTGCAGAATACTCCAGGAGATTTTAACTAGAGACATGTATAACGGACAGACACAAAATTTTCAAAAATAGTAATCGGACACAGCCGCATCTACAGTAGGTCTTGCTTGATTTTCTGTGCCACACTGTATAACAAAATCATCTCAAAATTGGTTTGGAGAGTTGTTTGGAGATACGTGAGCAACACAAATTAGAAATTTCCATTTCCTCTCTAACAGACCCCGTTTTTTGCAGGATATAATGCTTCCCCTTGTTCACAAGCATACCCGGTTTCCGAACAATACTTTAAGGATTCATGAGATGAAATGAAAACGTGACAGATGACGAACAAATATATGCCAGTATATTCCACCAAACCATAGCTAATTTGATTATACATTGTGAACATGTATTATTATTTCTCTTCAATACTTACTTGTGCTGGCGCTCTGGATGTTTCATTTCAAGTAAAGTCTTTGCAAATACCTGAAAAACACAAAGTAATAAATATATTAAACACATATAATAATAAAGACGGTTGAGTGGTATATTTTTAGTAGGCTAATACGTTAACTTATGACCATTAACAAACCTGTTGTTAATAAAATAAGTATAAATCTAGATATGACTGAAAACGATGATATTATATAATTTGACAATAAACAATGAAACATAAGAAACATTAAAACAAATAGAGATGCGTATTTCAGGGTGAAAATAAAGACTTTTCTATTTAGTCAATACAAATCAATTCTGAAAATACCGTTTTACCTGTTCTTACATTGTCCAACATTAAAAGGTAAATTTGATCATTTCTCACATTGCTTAGAAATTACCTTTTTTCATTGAATCATTCCAAAATATGTATACGTATTAGACACATGCTTACAAAGCATGAGTGTTTATCTATGCTTACCTGTCCATTTTCAGGTGGATCTCCATTTCCAAATGTGCTGGTCACGATCAGTAAAAGTGATTCGTGTTCAAGATCAACGTAGTCATATTCATCCATGGATAGCACCTGCAGGGAAATCAACATCACGTAAAGCGAATAAACAGTATAAAGAAATCGCTTGAGCCCTTCAGATATTAACACAAACAAGTCAGACACTGCACTATTAGGCAATAATATTATTTTAAACAGTACAATATAGCGCATTTATTTTACGGAATTTTGTTTCGCATTCTGTTTCAATCCTTTGATAAGGTACGAAATTTTTGGTATCAAAGAGACAGTCAAGCGCCTATGTTGCCATGGTGTCATCTTGCGAAAGACAATATTGAAGGGTGAATTGAATTCTATACGATCCTTCACTCATGCCGTTAACTATCATTTCCTTATATATCAGTGTAGCTATATGTTGTGGCCTGCCAATAACTACATGAATCACAATGATTTTCAAAAAGGAGAGGTTGGTTAGGTTTTCGAATGTCAGCAAAACACTGATGTATCGTTTCTATTTCGAGATGACTAGATTGATCCTACTTTCTGCATCAGTGTAACTTTAGCAAGACAGAATATAACCGTTGAGAATATGGGTCCAACGAAGCTAAGCATACGGCTGGGTTCATTCAACATGTGTACCGAATGAAGCTCTTCGGAAGTATATCACAAATTCGATGAAACTGGATGCATATCCTATTGAAGACACTGGCACAAAACGACAATGGTATAAATTACAGTCTTATATGCTTAATGTGGTTTATATAACAATAGCGAGAAAGTAAGACTCAATGTATTTTATTTCAAAAGACGCGTATATTTTACTGTGAATATTTAAAACTGAGAGAAGATCAGGACCAACGAGAGTCGACATGCTTCACATATCATATATTCACTTTATTCAAAGTACTATTCAAAGTACTAACCAGAACAGTTCAAATTAATAGAAGCTTTTTCAAACCTGATATTTTATTTGTTATAAAATGTAACTTAATTGTAAAATAAAAATGATTCATTGACTAATTCTTTCTAAGCATTAATTATGGATGTCCTCCTAAGCCCTATGCTTTAAATTCGGGAAGACTGACGAAATAACCATCGATTGGACTTAAGGACATTGATGGTTTCTTTGATTGGAGCTCAGATTTAATCTTCATTTGCATTGCATAGATATTTATTGATAATTAGGACAGATTTCATGCTATACGTACCAAACGAGGTTTTCTTCTTCGCACTAAAATATTTGCAAACAATACTCCTTTTTGTTCATATGACAAATTCCTAATACGTTTGGACCTATGCTTTTCTGCAGACTGTTTCGAAATAACTAAAAAATCCTTGACAGGAATTTTTTTTGCTTGATATTGGTGATCAAATCTCAAGTTTTTGAACACGTATATGCTGCTAAGCGGTTTCTAAGTCTTTTAAGCAAGTGTATTATGGGCTGACGGGGATTGTTGTTCCTTTATAACAGATACTAGGAACTTATAGTTTATCTTTGAGTTTCCTGTTTATCATGTGAGATGGAACGCTATCATATGAATACTGTTTAAATACGTTACCCAATCATAATATCTTAAGGGAATACTATCTACCTAAGGTATGTGACATAGTTTCTCGGAAACTCGACTGGAGGAATGCCAACTGTATGAGAGCGGCTTAAAATAGGGAAACAATCACCCCACCGGTAAATCCAGCGGAAGTGCGCACATAGGACCTTACACGGGTATTCATTATAAACACTAAGTGAGGACGTTCACTGATATATCATATACCATGGGTTACTTTCAGTAAATAAAAATGTATATTCAGAGATATTTATTTATTTTATGTCTGATAACGAAGGATCTGAAGCAAGAATCTGAAGCTATATTACATAGTTTTGTGTTAGGTTACATTGGTGTATGTGACATTATGTTGTATAAAACGGTGCGTAATTTCAGAAAATATTTAAACCTTTGCATTGAATGCATGCTTGAAAATCTGGCAGAGTGTCCTAGCAAATCCTTCCGACTTTCCGGTCTCCGTGGCATACAGAATGGTGCATTTTACTCTTCTCGCAAGAGCTTTTCCCATAAAATGAACAGATAATTTCACCGCACTGTGAATGAAACCAATTTCTCCTAGTAAAATATGTTTCGTCGAAACTACTTACCCAATCATAATACCTTAGGAGAACAGCTACTAACTTGCAAATCCAGTCCTCCCAGACACTACGTTTAGCTAAAAGGGAGCAAACAGTATTCTGCCGAACTACGTGGCGGTCGGGAAGAGTGACTTCCCATTTGGTATAAGAAATGGCTGCAAATTCTAAGGACCATGAACTATTCAGTTTCTACTGTAGCGAATGGCAAAGCTGTCTATGGATGCAACTGCGCGGAGGTTGAGAGGGTTTATATGTATCACGAATGAGTAAATATTCTTGAAGAAACATATTTTGCTAGGAAAAATTGGTTTCTTCTTTAAATACGTTACCCAATCATAATACCTTAAGAGAATACTATCTACCTAAGGTATGTGACATAGTTTCTTGGAAACTTGACTGGAGGGGATACCATCTGTAGGGGAGCGGCTTAAAATAAGGAAACAATCCCCCCCCCACCGTTAAATCCAGCGGAAGTTGAGAATCAGTGTCTTCAGAAGCTGCTTATGGGCCTGAAAGGGTGACCTGTTGAGCTGCGGATATAAAGCTTTCCAGATCGAATTGGGCCCTCTTGGATGAGAGATATCAGAGAAAAAAGCTAGCGAATGTGGACCCCGCTCTCCACCCCACAGCTTGAATGATGTCTGTCAACGAACAGTTCCACCCTAATGTACGGCTGGTGGCAACTGCACTAACATTGGGAGCCCAAATAAGTTCATTTGAGCCGTGGTTATTTTCTTATATGCCGAGCGACTCAGTCACTTAGTCCAGGACGAGATAGTCTGTCTTCATATATCCTTCTGTATTGTCTTGAAAGGTAGTAAGAGGAATAATCTCCTCCAATGTAACGGTTCTTTTCTATTACATTGCCACATCACAGACCAAACTAATGTTTCTAGACGAGACAGAGGTCTCATGACGAAGGACTGGTTATCCGTGGAATGGAGGTGGTTCATGGCGATACAAGTGGATGCCGTCATGAGTAAGACTGAACCGTCTTGTCGGAACTTCATGTAATACGGATCAGCTGATTGGGTAAGTATGTCGTTAACATTATTAGAAAACAAATCTTGCAGAAAAGGTGTGTCTGAGATGCCATTGCAATTGGTTTAAAACGTGTCTTGTTCAACCAGGTTAACACAAAAGTTGTGTTCCACTTGGACACAGCTAATGTCTTTAGCAGTGTATACCCAAAGTTCGCGAGTAGGTCGGATAAGTCTTTGTTTTGTCCATTATCGTATTCTTTGGTGATGAACAAAGGAGTCAACAATAGTAGAACGGTAACCTTTCATCGTACTCTGTGCTATCCTTCGAAGAGTCAGAGGAAGTTAGGTATTTGAGGTACAGATTCCTGTTCATTTCTGCATTACTGAGTGAAAGCGTACCATGTGAATTCGTATGCTTTCAGTAGGAAGTCTTGTAGGAAAGGTATGCCTGAGATGCCCTTGAAGCTGGTTTAAAATGTGTATTGTTCAGTCAGGTTTATAACCAAGATATGTTCTACATGGGCATAGGTTTAACGTTTTCGGCCGTGTATATTCAAAGTTGACTAGTAGGTCGGATAAGCCTTTCTTTTGTTATATATCGTCTCTTCCGTAATGAAGAAAGGATCTCAGAGCGGTAACCTTTTAATATTGTCGGTGTTAACCGTCTTAGAAAAGCCAGATCATGTTAGCTATTTGCGGAATAGATGCCTGTATTCGTTTGTGCACCACTGGGTAAAAACATACCATGTGCCTTCATATGCTTTCAGAGTGGAGAGTCGTCTTGCTAGAGTGATTCTCTCCACGACTGGCTTTGAGAATAATTAATTTCTGAGGGCCTGCTTAATGTTTTCCAGACGTGCAGGTTCCATAGCTCTGAGTAGGAATGAAACAACTGCCGTCGTAGTCGTTTATGAAGATGAAGGAAAGTCCAAATTTTCCGAGGATTTCCCGTTGAGAGACTGATGAAGTTGTCATTGATTAAGCACTTATACCACTATTGTTTTGATACGTGGATCATGCGACACTCTGAATTTCTTTCCTTCTATATGACATTTGGAATCAGAGATGTTGCAGGTATGTGTATGCGTCCAAGCCGATTCAAATCTATCGATAAAGTGTCAAGCTTTAAATCCGAGAATGAAAATATAATATTGGCAATTGTTACTCCACCTTGTCCCAAACATGTCTACCAGAGGTTAGGCCCATCGGGTATATATGAATGAAAGTCGAGGAACGAAGAGACCATTCCAATTGTTTTATTTGATTGTTCGAGGACAAAGATTCTGTCCGTACGTTAGGAGTACTAGAATATGGAGAACATGTTCATGGATTTGTCTTTGACAACATCACTTTAGAAAGTCACACAACAGGGCGTCAAGGTCTTGGGACTTTGTTCCTCCTTTTCGTTAGAGAATCGTCAGCACTGTTTGATTTGGCTCCTTCTTGTTGCTTGAGTTAAGTCAACATTATATAGATGTAGGACAGAATGAGAACTCCCTTGCCAAGCAAATATTCCTACCACTAGTGAAAGGTTTTCACAACGGCAGTCATCTCCATAGACTCTCCACGGAGAGAGGATGCATCGCTGGCTTCCAGATTGGATGGTAGTAGTTTGGATCCTAAGCATCTGTACAGACGGTAATCTCGGGCAGTTGTAATTGTAGACGTATACCCGCCATGATCCAAGTTAGGTTTCCCCAATTCCACGAACGGTGCCTCAGTTATGTCCATATGATGAGAGAATGGTCCAGTGGGCAAACATTAGGCCTCCATTCCGGCAGAAGATTCATTTGTAATGGGTGCATAGGAAGGCTACCTATGACAGTGAGGTCCGCCTCGCTTTGAGCAAGCCTAGTAGGCAAAGGAATTCTCTTGCGGATAGAATGTCTCAGAAGGAAAGATGATAACATGGCTTCGATTTCGATGCCAGACCCTGCGAGAGACGAAATATTTTGCCTGTGTATTGAGCTCAAATATCTATGTGAACAAGTTGTTGAGGTGGTACTAGGTCGGATTTTGTCACCTTTAGGACGAGAAGTCCAGATTGGTAACACGTGAGGACCCATGAGCCGATGTCGAGCCCCTGTGTGAGTTCCCTGAATTGGTATACGATGCTATAGTCGATTAGCAGGAACGTCCTGTAAGCCTTGTGAATAGGGACATGAAAGTATGCACCAATTAAATCAACACTGATGGCAAAGTCTCCCTCATGGATGGCTTTCAAAATACGATGTGGGGTTCCATTGAGAACGAAGGGGCGTGAATGAATTGATTCAAGGTGCCTAGGTCGAATGTCATTTGCCTAATGAGAGATAGGGCCTTGTTGTGCAAGATCCGCTTTGGTATGCAAGCACTGTGGCTTTCGCTGGATGGAGTTTCGATGGGACTGTTTTCAGAGGTTCATTTACTATGAGTTTTCCCTGGGCACTTTTGTTGGTTTACCGTTATATCCCTGTATCGATGCTGTGATTGTGGTAGGTAGGGAAATTGATTTCCTGCGTGGCTTGATTGTGGACATCTTTAATCTGGACGTAACATAGGATAAAAGTTCTGTTTTTAGCTTGGCCTTATGATGGTTCTTCAGAAAAGTGCAGCCAGAAAGCATTAGGTTGCGTTCTGCCAATTTTAGTTTGGTAGCTGCGGTTACAGCATTAGCCAAAGTGTGTTGAGCGGCTCTATTCAGTAAACGGGCCATTCTTGAGATCTGCATGCCATGAGGTATCCGGAGTGGGAGTAGTTAAGCTTTATTCTTTCTGTTGAAATATAGCCATTAAGACGAAGTCCAACATCGAAGTCAGGGCAACAATATTGCGCACTGACTGCCGAATGTCATTAGAGGCCATCCAGTCCATGCGTATGGAGTGTGCCTTTGTCATCCCAAAAGTGGCCATATCATTTTCAACTGCTCTGATGTCCAACTGAAAGATTGGTGTGTGTAAAGGTAGAACCGCCGACGAACTGATGATGAATGTGAGTCAGAATGACTCTAACTCTCCCAGATTATGGAAATAATTGAAATTGTTCCGTCGTGATATCAACAGATGCTGTAACTCAAGTTTGTTGACTGAGTAGGAGAAGGATATAAAAACGGGAGCTAAAGGTAAATAAACGTCATCATTGGAGGCTCTGAAGGCAGAATCTTTCCAAATATCGAATACTGTAGAATCCTCCCATGCCATCGGATACTGTATAATAGATGACAGCAATGTAGAACAAGTAGCATAATCTTTGTTGCATGAGGTGAAGCTACGTTCCCCTGTAATGCTTGAGACTTAACTGGCGAAGAGCGACTAGGTCTGCTGCTCAATAAACTCTTAAAACGCTTTTTTTAATTGACTTCGAGACAGTCGCTGACTAAAGAGTCTCTTCTAGTGGCAGAGTGTAGAGAAATTATGAAGCGACATCTGTTGAAGCGTAAGGAACGATTCCTGGCATCGTGTCGGATGAGTGCCTCGAGGTAGTATGACGGTTTGATAGGACCCTCCACATGTCTGCTAAAGTCGGTTTTAACGTACAGGAAGCCGGGATATTAGTTACTGAGTACGTACTATCGATAGTTTAGCCCTTTGTGAACCCCAGTATATGGAGTAGGCCGGACGCAACGGCAATACGCGATCTGTATTGGTATGATATGTTGAGGATCACCAATTATGGTTGGGTTATTGGATGTTTGGTCCATATAACCTGTACGTAAGTCTGCTGAGTGAGAGAGAACTTGGCTCTTTGTTAGCTGTTCTTCGCTGTTGCATAATAGGAAAAGGTCAAACGCCGAGGAGGAAAGGTAGAGGAAGTTGCCAAAATGTAGTCTCGTGGCGGTGCATTTGGTACCGGAGTTGTATTTCAGAGCGTGTCAATGTCAGGAGCTTAGTGGCTGAATGATAAATGGATTTATCTGGTTTGTCCGCCAGAAAGTCTCACACAGAGGAACGATCAGCATACAGGCTGGTGACTTTGTCGTCCTGACCTGTTTTTCTGCGCTTTGCACGTAGCTTTAATATGTAAAACAACAAGAATAAAAAAAAACATAAAACGGTAGTCCTGCACCTGTGTGTTAAAACGCAACGTCGGTTCGGAGCTTGAAAAACGCAACCAGAAAAGAAAGTCTAATAAAGCGATCAAGGATGCAGGCAAGACATGATAGCAATACCACCTGTAAGAAGGAGAAGTATAAACCTGTGAGCATCACATGCAATGATTTAATAAAGTGTGGGCGCAGAGCTATATCAAATTGCGGTTGCCTTGGGAAAAAAGAGATAAAAAACTACACCGCTACTTATAGGGAATGTCACGTACGGTACGTACAGGTAAAGCCATTGACGTGTGTCATTCCATGGTTAAGGATACCTTGGAAAAGCAAACTCATCTGTATTTACCAGAAATGACGAAATCATACATATATGGAATTTCTAAAGGGCATAAAAACATGCTCACGTAAAAATATTATAGCCCTGACCAATATTGTGATGTCTCGTAAGCTACCCGTGCGAGTGTCAAAATGCTCTTTAAATATAATAGAATGCTTATGCAGATAACTTAACTCAAATGTCGCCTATAGAAACATGCATAAGCAATACGCGACTGAGTAAACCGTGTATAGAGAGTCAAACGGTACTTGTCCGACCAGAGCGGAATTAATACAGATGTGCACACAAAATTATCTACATTACACACACGAAACCTTCATATGAAAGGGACCAGAGGCACCGTTATAAATACATACAACGTAAGTGCGACAGTAGATGTTATGAGGCAATTACCTGTGAGGAAAATTGCTAACACACCGCCTATATAAGGCAAAAACAAACAATGAAATTGGCGTCCGGACGCTACGAATATCTTGGAATTGAAACCCACTGATATGTACCCGTTAGATATGGAATTGCACATATATTAAGAGTTTTGATAAACGCTATACACTTGCACGTGCATAATAATTACAGCACGAACTGAATGTGAAGCTTCGGCTCCCTAAATGTGTGACGATGACAATGTGTAAGCAAATTGTAAAGGCAGAACTGTGTCGTGATAGGAAGAGAAACAGTCGGTAATATAGATCGGGAGTATTTTCCTTAGAAGTGAAAACTCCTCCCACTTGGTCTATCGTGACGAGAGCGTGAGTCTATGCACGCGCAGTAGTAACTGAAGGGTTCTTAGTCTTTGCCGCCAAGCCTTATACCTAAGAAAAGATCACTTATCCCGACCGCAACATAAGTCAGCAGACAATCGTTTGCTCTCCTTAGCTAAACGTAGTATCTAGGAGGGCTGAAATGGTGACGTAGTTCTAGTGTTTCTAAGTTATTAAGATTGGGTAACGTATTTAAAGAAGAAACATAAGGTGAATAGTATCATGCTTCATATAGCGTCACTGAAAACCTCAGATAAATGCGGTTTATTTGAAGTGCAACTAGAAATATAATATTTATGTATATGAATAATTTCAAATGTTTCTTAGATATTAAATGGACACTCTATCAAAGTTTGTATCTACCCCTTAGTAATCCAATTAATGCGGACTTATTGACAGCGCCTAATCTTTAGAGCTCTAAGTGCTTTAAGATATATGATAACACAAAAATATATATAACGACAAGATTACAAATGCAAAAACTATGAAATTACAAAACATAAAAATGCTGACATTAATTAATGAAGTAAAGTTTATTAAGTCTTTAAATATATTACTGTACTCTGAATATGTTAATTTAAGAGCAACTATGAATGACCTCACATATTCACTGTATTTAAAATATATGATCAATTCGTTCCATGTAGCTGGACACTGGTACGCACAAGAACATTGTTTATATGACTCCTTCTGAGTGTATGAACAATGAAAATAAGAGTGTCAGAGAGGAAGAACTTTGATAACATGTACACATAAGAAAACGATATTTCCTTGTGAGCGTTATTACATTTTCATAACTTTCAATGCATCGAACTTCATTGATACAAAAGATCCAATTGGACATTATGATGTATCATTAGATTGCTTTGCGTTGGAGAGATTTCATCGACACGAACATATTTGGAAGTCTTATTTCAGTAACATTATTTTATTTACGAAAACATCAAAGCACTATTAGGCGCCAAGTCTTCCGAAAACGCGTAGTTCTTTTGAGACTTTCTACTCGATAAACAGGACAATGAAAATCCCAATAGTTTTCTCATATTGAAGTAATGACATGTTTTCCTTTTATCGTATCATATGGCGCAACGTTTTGCAATAGAACAGCATTGCAGAAATGGTATTTTATACTGTTATCAGCAAAGATAATACATATTCTAACAGATAGGTACATTGGACTGGATCAAGTCAACGAAATGCAGCATAGTGAAAAGATTGTGTGGTTGATTCTGGATTTACTTACTGGCCTAATTGTCGGAATCCAATCTTACGTCTCGGCTTGTCAACACTATTTGTTGTATCCTTGTCTTTCTTCCAGACGTGTGTTTTCCACGGGGCGTTCTGCAAAATATTTGTGTGTATATGGGCAGCTCCGAAAATTTTAATTTTTGTGTGAAATCCCGTATTCATTCACCCGGCTAGCAATGCCTACGTGAATTTAAACTTCTGAAGACTAATAACACTGGACAACAAATTTTTACAAAAGTCATGTTACTGAAATAAAATTAGTCAATTCTTATCAATTTTTATGTGCTGAACACGAATATGACAGTCAAATTGCAAAATTGGCTCTAGTTTTTTTGTAATCTGCAAGAAATTAATGTTTACATAACGAAATGCATTCCAATAGTAAAAGGTCAACTGTAATAGCCTACCTATAAAAAATCAAGTCATTGACTACATCTTAGATTTCTTCGCCTGTCTCCTGTACAGCTGTTCGGGAGCATCTCTGAGGAGTGTCCAGCAGTAGTCAGCCAGCATTGTAGTGGACCATTTTCCCTGGTATCTTTGTTCCATTGTTGCGATATCTTGATGAAAACGTTCGCCGTGTTCATCACTAACAATACCACAGTTGCTAGGAAAGAAATCCAAATGGGAATGAAGGAAGTGAATCTTTAGAGACATATTGCAGCCAAGTTTCTTATACTTCATCAACATGTCTTCTACTAATTCCTTATAGTTTTCTGCCCTAACATTTCCGAGGAAGTT